>APFE031302815.1:14148-39265 GCA_000404065.3 Pinus taeda
TTTTATCATTAGAAATAATGATTATTGATTAAGATATTTTTTTAGTGGTTCACAACGATAATCATAGAATACAATTTATAATATTAAGTGGAAAGAGACTATATTGAAACAAAGCATATTGAAAACAATTTTATAAATAGTTTGAACAAGTTCATTTTCTTATTATCATCATAATTTTTTATTTTTATTTAAGTTTTTAAAAATAATTGTTATCAAATAGAATTTATAGTAAGCTAAAAAGTATGTATTAATTTTGGTATTTATGTATAGTTAATGGTTTAGGATTTGTTTTTTATTAGCTTATTTTATAAATAAAATTGACATGCTTTTTTTTTGTTATATAGAGATTTAATATAGTTATAAAATTCTATAATGATTTAATTTTGACAAGTGGTCAAGGGCTAATTCATGTATGATGATAGTTTAGACCATCATTTCCAAAGTTTTATTGCCAATTTAATAGTGGCCTATAACTTGTATTTCAATATTACTAGTTATTTTACACATTAATATTACAATTGGTGTTCATCATCATACTTTGGACCAACACAAGTGGGATACTCAATAGTACATTCCTAAATTGACATTTCATTTATTAAACACTCGAATATTATGTAGGCATTGTAAATATGTATATTGATTCGTTAAATATTTTTTGTTTTATTCTTGGCAATAATGCATTTATTCTAGACTTAAGGAACCCTCAATCTTGTGTATTTGGATTTGTATTCCTAATGTTCGTAAATACTTTGTGGAAGCAAAGATAGCATGCTCAATTTACCTTGTTGTTGGTAGATTGTTGCAAGGTTTACAACATTGATGAATGTTGTCTACAAATTCTTGTGCCTTTTATTGATCTCATTATGATGGGTTGTCGATGATTCGTGGTAGTTTTCCTATATCTTTGAAAAAAATTATATAGTGGCAACTAAATATGAAATTGATATTTTATGAGAAAGGCTCACACAAATGGCTCTCAATTTACACAAAAATTTCAATCCCTATACTCCTAATCCCATTAATGAAAGTGTAATGAATATGCTTGCTTTCTTCTTGGAATACTTCCAATGATTCTCCTTGTAAAGGATGTAATGTTTCATTTATAGGAATCTTAAGGGATCCATATATAGTAGTTGCTTCTATGTTGAAAGCTACAACTCCTATCAAGGAAAGAAGTAGTATTGTTTTGCATCCATTGATTTCTTGAGTAAGTAATGTAGCTCATAAGTTAGGATTTTCTAATGTCTATTATTCTTTGGATGATCATATTTAGGAGTTGTTTTTTTTTCCTTGTTGATAATATTACAGGAGTATGTCAATGTAATTAGTCTACCTTTGACCCCTTCGATGTATTCAATTCAAATATGCATAAGTTGTAAATAAGTTATTATGATGATGGGAGTCAAACCGTTTGAGCTTACATAAATGAACATGTGTGTAATTCATATAAATATTTCATGTCAATTCCTAGTGTATATCTCAAGCCCAAGGCCTAACCCATGAGTGGTTAAAACAATTAGTGGTTTCACAAATGTGAGTTGTTGAGATTGCACAAGTGAGGTGTGATAGGTTTTTTCAAGGTATTGAATCTGTTAATGAATTCAAAAATGAAATTTAAGCAATGGAAATTAAAACCTAACCAACCACTACTTAGTCAAATTTCGATGATGTACTATAAAAGGTTTAAAAAGTAGAATGTTTAGAATTGTTCATTTCTAAAGGGCATATTATTCTCCAAGTTTTCATCATTTTCTAATGCCATATGGAACATTTCCATCTATGTTTGTTAATACTTGGTGGAAGCAAAGATAGTACGCTCAATTTACCTTGTTGTTAGTAGATTGTTTGCGAGTTTACAACATTAATGAATGTTGTCTACAAATGATTACTTGTATTGATGTAACTATGATGGTTTGTCTATGATTGGTGGTAGTTCACCTATTTATTTGAAAAAAATATAGAGTGAAAACTAAATATGAAATTTATATTTTATGAAAAAGGCTCACACAGACGACTCTCAACTTACACAAAATTTCAATCCTTATATTGCTAATCCCATTAATGAAAATGTAATGAATATGTTTGGTTTCTTCTTGGAATACTAATTCTCCTTGTAAAGGATGTACAATGTTTCCTTTATAGGAATCTTAAGGGATGCATGTTATGAAACCAACTCACAAAAAGATAGAAATGACAAATCAACAACTTCAAAATCAGCCTCTTCAGGGGGGCAACCTCCTTTACATTACACAAATGAACAATTCTTGGATGATACAAATGAAAATACCTCCTTTCTATATATAGGAGTCTAAGTGGTCCCAATATAATCAGAGCCTACATAACAATAATATTTTAGGGACACAAAAATAACAATAGTGGGCTTTTATGGGGCACAATAATTACAACATGGGGACTACATGGGCACAACAATACCATAATGGGGTTGCACTAATAACAATAAGGGGCTACACTAGTAGTATAGGGACCTAACATGCCCCTCTCCTTAAAAAAGTGTTGTCCTCAATGCTTGAGTAGTTCTGGATGCTTCTGTATAAAATTCTCGTCCTCTCATGTGGAATATTCAATGGGTAAGTTCTTCCACTTGATGAGATACTCTGAAATTGATTGATTTCGTAGTTGTCAGGTTCTTGTTTCTGTGACTTCTTCATGTTCAAATATGATTTTTCCTTCCTCGTCAAGTTCCAAAAATATTGTTTGAACTCGGACCTTGTCACCTATAACCTTCTTTAAGCATGAAACATGGAAAATTGGGGGCACTCGGGAAGATGCAGGAAGCTCCAATTTGTATACCATAGTACCAATCTTTTGCATCACTTTATAAAGACCATAGTACTTTGGTGATAATTTATTATCCTTCTTATCTTGCTTGAGGGATATTTGTTTATATGGTTGTAGTCATAAAAATACCCAGTCATCTTTGTCAAAACTTCTTTCACTGCGATGTTGATCTTCCTATTGTTTCATTTGGTTATGTGCGAAAGTGAGGTTATCATTTTTCTTCTTGATATGTCCTATCTTGAGAGTTTGAGGAGTGGTAATTCCTGCCAATGAATTACAAGATATGGTCGGATTCATTTCTTCTTTCTTTGGGGTTGGTTCCTGGTGTATATCCTCTTCTTGTGACGTTTCTTGATCCTTTTCTTCCTTCTCTTCACAATCAATGTAAAATAATTTCTTCTCAGCACACTTATGACATTTAGTGT
Source organism: Pinus taeda (assembly GCA_000404065.3). Taxonomy (NCBI): domain Eukaryota; kingdom Viridiplantae; phylum Streptophyta; class Pinopsida; order Pinales; family Pinaceae; genus Pinus; species Pinus taeda. Next base: position 17,373 of record APFE031302815.1, read on the forward strand.
GTTTGTTATCACAACTATAACAAAGGTAATTTTCTCCTTTTTCTTCCAATTGTTGTGGTGTCAACCTTGTAGGTTGTGCAAGGCTCAGAGCAACAACACTTCCATCTTTATAATTGTGAGTGGTAGGATTTCTTCTTGCCATAATTCTGCTTTCAATTTTTCTTGCCAACCTGAATGCCTTCTCCAATGAATCAGGTTCCCAAAGATGAATCTCATGTTGAATGTTATCCTTTAAAATCCCTATGAAGAAATCAATATTCTGTTTATCTGGAATATCATTTACCTTTATATTCAATTTTTGGAAGTCCTCAATGTGCTCTTCCATTGAACCCTTTTGTTTGAGATTTATCAATTGGCTAAAAAAGGTGTTGCTCTTTGTATCCTTATAATGTGCTATCATTTCCTCCATGAAAGTTGACCAAGTGACAAGTGGTTTACGAGAACAAAGCCCTTTGTACCATAAAAATTCATTCGGTTCTAAATATAAAGATGCAATACATACCTTTTGTAACATCATGTAGATCAAAATATTTGTCCATCTGTAGTATCCATGTTATGGGATCCTTGCCATCAAACTTACTCATATCAATCTTTGGAATATGGTGGGTTTTCAATCCAATGTTAGATTCTATGGAATCATTAGTAACATTTACTTTTTTCTCGTCATGAGTTTCCTCTACTACCTTTTCGTCATTAGGAGGCCTTTCTTGTAGCAGCTTTGTCCCACCTTCCTTCAAACCTTCCATATATTTCTTAAAATCTTCCATGTCTTTCTTCAAATATGCTTCCATACCATCGATATTAGCTTCCATGACACATATAAAACTATTTATCTTAGATTCAATCACATTCTTGAAATCATCCATCCAATTTTGCTTACTAGGTGTTTCTATTTTCTTGATTTGAGTCATTATTTTTCTTGCTTTTAGGAGCTCGATATTTAAACGATTGTAACTCAGTAATTTCATATATTAAAGTTTTGAAATTGTGTCCTATGGTAGCTCTCTAAGTCCTCTTTCTAACCCCACCAGTCTGATCGATATTGGATTATTCAATAAAGAGTTATGCTAAATCTCCTACAATGACCCGATTATAGACTCATTCAGTAGAGCTAACTTGTACGACCTTCCATGTGTCACTGTTTCGACCTTCAGACCATAAAAACATACACCGAAATTCAAAATCCATCCTCTTTCATTAGCTTCTCATGAAATTTCAATCTTATGCTCAGAGAGAAAGTTATGATGAGTTTCCCACGGTCGCCTGTTTGGAATGTAATTCGGGAGTTTGCAAAACCCCTAAATGTCTTGGACCGTATCTCTGAAAATATAGCGAAACAAGATCTGAAATTTGGACCCGAGCTTCACTAATATTTCAGCTCAAATGGGTTATAATTTCAAAGTCTGAACCTTCGCAGAAAAAATATTATAGCGAAAATTCCATGATAACCTGTTTGAGATGGAATTCTGGAGCTTGCAAAAACCCTAACTTCCTCGAATCATATCTCCGAAAATATAGCGAGACAATATCTGAAATTTGGACTCGACGTTCATAACGATTTTGAATCAAATGGGTTTTCTTTTAGCTTCTGAAACTTCGTAGAGAAAAATTTACAGCGAAAATGCCATGATGACCTGTTTGGAGTAGAGAAACCCTAGAATCCAAAGCTTTGATACCAAATATTATGAAACCAGCTCACAAAAGGATAGAAAAGATAGATCAACGACTTCAAACTCAGCCTCTTCGAGGGTGAAACCTCCTTTAAATTACACAAATGAGCAATTCTTTGATGATACAAATGAAAATACCTCATTTCTATATATAGGAGTCTAAGTGGTCCCAATATAATCAGAGCCTACATAACAATAATATTGTAGGGGCACAACAATAACAATAGTGGGATTCTATGGGGAACAATAATAACAACATGGGGACTACATGGGCACAACAATACCATAAGGGGGTTGCACTAATAACAATACGGGGCTACACTAGTAGTATAGGTACCTAACAATGCATATATAGTAGTTTCTTCTATGTTGAAAGCTACAACTCCTATCAAGGCAAGGAGTAGTATTGGTATGCGTCCCATTGGGCACTTGAGCAAGTAATGTAGCTCATACGTAAGGATTTTCCAATGTCTATTATTCTTGGATGATATCTCTAGGTGTCGTTCTTTTCTCCTTGTTTATCATATTATAGGAGTATCTCAATGCTTATACTCTAGCTTTGGCCCCTTGGATCTATTTAATTAAATTATGTATAAATTGTAAATAAGTCATTATGATGAGGGTCAAAGCATATGATCTTAAATAAATGAACATATGTGAAAGTCATGTAAATATTTCATGTGAATTCCTAGTGTATAGCACAAGGCCAAGTCCCAACTCGTGAGTGGTTAGGAATCTAATTGTGCTAAAAAGATTTTCTACGTACCATGTGGTTGTACCTTCCAAGATTTACTCAATATATGTAAATATTATTTCAAAATGTAATATAACATGGTCCAATGTGGCTATGAAGAGGACATGAGGATTATGGGGAAAACTAGTCGGGAAGAGGAAAGGAGGCACAAGGGCAGGGGTTTATAGCAACATGAGCATCAAGCACCATGCATATGCCTGAGGATACTGTTTTATGTGATTTCATTAACTATGGCCTATTGATCTCATCCAATCTAGTGATTTTCAATTCTCATTGAGTTGTATTTCTAACCCAAAAAAAATTACCTTAAAATATATTGATGACCCTCAATTCCTTCTTAATTGTGACATTTAGTGAAGCCTCTATTGATTATTCATGGACCATCCAAAAACTTGACCTCTTATCTTTGATAATTGTAACCATTTGGATTCACGTAGGAAATCCTTTTCCCATGTTGAGGGTATCCTACTTACGCCAAAGGAAGTTGTAAAGAAATAGTCTAAACATTATATTTACTGAATTTTTCCTCAATACTTTTTTCTGATCACTTTTACCCAAAACCCAAATAGAAATTTAATCGAATTGTTGGTTTTTTTGTAATGATGGAGAAATTCTTGGCTACAAACGGACTAGTGCCCAGGAAATCTACAAGATTTATAAAATATAATAAAATATAGGGTCGAAGAAATATACCATGAGAATAACAATGAGTGATCTAATTCTTAAACCTATCTTTACAACTGGATTGGCCAAGATAAGTGAGGGTTGCAGTGCTTAGGGTGTCAATAGATTATAAGAAGCAGATGGAGAAAAAAAGGCTTAATCGCTAAGGCACTTAAGAATCTCAACCTTTGTCCTTGTATAGTAAATGATGCAAAGAACAAGAAACATGGGTGAATGCTTGGTATGGTGGAGTTCCCATTAAGGGATTCAAACCAAAAATATGAGTGCCATTAATTCCAGGAAAATTCATAAAACTGATTTGAATCAACCTGCTGCGTTGTTACACTCATATTAGTGGAATAAAAGCAATAATGAATGATAAAAACATAAGAAGAAAATATTTTTGCAATTACCCCAATAATTTGAATCAAAACTGGTATTTATTTTTAAGTTTCAGAGAGATGCTTTCATTACATATCATCATCAGCTTCACACTCCAAACCCCTACTTTTTACTCATTTATGATCTTTCGCTTCTCCCCTTGCGACCGATTGTCTCAATCAGTTTCAAAAACGGATTCTTGAAACAATTATAAAAATGATTTTTTGAAGTGTTTGGAAATAATAAAATTACAAGAAATATTAATTGATATCATATATATTAAATATAACCCCTTGTTAAAAATAAAACTTCGGCCCTTTTAAAAACAAATCAATACAAACATATGTCAGGGATTCTAATTAAAACAAAAATATTAAATCCATGCATGTCTGATCTTTGTCACACACCATGTGGAGATGAGCTAGATGTATGGAGACCTTGGTGGCAGTGGAAAACTATGTGCGAGTCCCAGATTCGTTGTGTGTATATCATCAAAAGTCTTAGTGGTTTTATAAAATTAAAAACCATTTTTCACCACCCTCCTTCATGGTTTTTGAAAAATGAGGTAGGGATGGTGCAATAAATCTGGACTGTCCATTAATCGTATTGTTGGTTTTGTAATACCATTTTGCGAAACCTCGAATCTTGTTAAACTTTGGATATGTAGACCCATCAAAATTTGGTCATCTGGAAAAGGAATATAATAAACATTGATTTCTTTTGGTACTCACACAAAAGTTAACTAATTTTTGTCAACTCATGATGCTTCAAACTCTTCATCCAAGCAACATCCACCAAATCATTATGATTTTTCAACTGAGCCCATGTTGGTCAATACTAGATTTCAGAGTTTTGGAATCTCCTTTAAAACCAAAACATGAACATATTGAAGTTGAGATAAATTCACTAGAAAAACATTATCATCACTAAGTTGAGTGCCAACATGGTCACCTATCTCAAACTCCTCATAAAAATGCAACAAATTCATTAGTTGTGCATAGAGCTTCTCTTTTCATTGCTAACCGTTTGGTTAAAACCTAAGGTATGATCTATAGTTGGTGAAACATTATAGATACATGAATCAAGATAAGCATTGATAGTACCAAGCTTCCACACAGAGAATGTATGGTCCTTTAAAATATTAGTGACCTTCAAGATTGACTCAAATTCGGAAAAAGTAGAAGTGACAATCTTTGTTTGACCCACTTAGCTCTTTCTCAAGGAGGATTCATGCCAAAAATAAGGAAATTTTCAATCGTAGGGTTCCAGTTTAGAGAATGGCCTAGAAAATGTTGCAAGTAAAACTTTTACCCCTTATAGGATGCATGTCTCCATCGTGTTCAATAGTTATAAGAGACTCAAACTGTTGTTCAGTTGCGAGAAAAGTACCACGTGCACTCGTCTTTTTCTTCATAAGTGTCGAAGCTTGAGAATCTCATTGGTCCCATGCATCCTTCTGTTTATCCATCTAGGCTTGACTTGCAAGCTCTCTGTTTCTCCCCAAGAAAGGTTTCCCTACACTTTTCGATAGCCATTTTAGGTGACACTTTCCATTTAGTGATTTCTTCAACATTTGCATAGTAGGATATCTCAAGTTCTAATAAAGAAGGCCTTTGCATTTCAATGTTAACCAATTGTTCATGTGCCACATCAACAACTCCTCTTTTTTGTGAAAGCGAACCAAATGCCTCCATAATTGCAGGGTTGTGGGAAATAATTGATCTTATTAATTCTATAATTACACATCCAACTAGGTGATGCACTAGTCTACAAATTTTAGTTAAGTAACCTTGAAAGCTCAAATTCCTATCTTCATCTACATAAGCCATTATATCCCACCATCCTAATCCATGTCAGAGTGAATTTTGTATACTCATTCGCTGAACTAAATTCACAATTCCTAAAATAAGCATACATTTTCCAACTTGCTCCTCCAAATTAGGTAAACACCCTTTCCAATTTTGGTATCCTTTATATTCTCCCGTACCTACCGTAATTCACTCTATCAAATAATTACAAGTATTAAATATCTTGCCTTTCATCTTGTTGTATAGAGCAACTTTTGTAGAACAATTAATACCTTGACCTTCCTTGACTGCAAAATTGCACTAGTTACACGCATATTTGTTTTGAAAACAAATATCCCACATCTTTGAGGCAACAATGTACCCTTTACATTTACCATCATACACAATGCCTTCCAATGCGTTGTGCACATATAATGTTACTTCCACTTGGCCTTGGGCTCCTGCCTTGGTGTCTTCTATGGGTTATGGTTGTAGATTGGTGGACTTTGGTTGGAGATTGGGATAAAACCCAATAATATTAATAAAATTAAAATCTCAACAAAAAATTAAAAAGGAATTTGTCACGTGATATCATAGACCCCAATGAAAATGTTGTCCTCCCTATGAGATAGAAAACATCCTATGAGTTTTTCTTGAAAAATATTTATCAATTTTTCTTGGTAGGATTTGGCTACAATAGGTTTCACAAATATGAGTTGTTACTATTACATAAGTCAGGTGTGATAGGTGTTTTTCAAGGCATTGTTCCCTTAATGCATTCAAAAATACAATTTAGGAAATGGAAATTCAAATCTAACCAACCACTACTTAGTCAAATTTCAATGATGATTACTAGAAAAGGTTTAAAAGTAGAATGATTAGAATTGTTCATTCCTAAAGGGCCTATTCTTCTCCAGTATTTCATAATTTTCTAATTCCCTATGGAACATTTCCATGTATCCTTGTTCTATAACCTATTACAACCCACCACACATCACCGATATGAAGCACCCACAAAGATTTGATTGGTGGATGTTTGATGAATTGTTGCATCATTGTTTCCCATGTTTGACCTACTAAACTTTCCTTCTACTTAGTGAAATACGTTTCATGGTTTCTTTATTAAAACATATAGGATTTGCACCTAATATTTGTGAATAATTGAAAATTGGGCATTGCAAAGGGAAGATATATAGGTGGATTCATATTTTTCATATGAATTATGTGTTTACAATTTGCATAATTTTTCCCTCATGGAAGTTTATTTATTTAATTTTGATGTTGCACAAGAAAAATCGCACACAAGGGAAACTTATGTAGTTAGAGGTGGTAAAGAGTTTTGAAATGTTATCAAGTGGCAAGCCACAACCATTAAATATGTAGCTTCCACCTATCAAAGCTAGTGCTTCCCACATGATGAAGGCACCAAAACCTATCAAAGTTAGTGCTTCCATTGTTTATCTCTACTAACTTCCTTCTACCTCATCTTGTCCCTGTAATCTAATTTAGAACATTAGTTTGCAGTGCTAAGATCTTCCTAAGATTATTAACAAAATGCTTTCATTATGCTTAAGGATTCATGAATTTTTTGCAAGTGAAATGAAGAGTTTTTATGTTAATTTTATAAGTAATTTAACATAACCCAGAAACTGAAGAACAGCATAAACATGTAAAAAACATCATCAAAAACACATTACAAAAAGAACATGATAAAGGAGTTCACCCCTCCTGGGATACGTCTCCTTGGTCTAGCTTCCAATGGCTTGGGCCTCTCTATTATGCTCAAAAATGTAAAAATATGTGTTTACAATGCTCAAGTGCTTTTGAAACCTGCTCCGATCAGTCCAAAATACTCAAAAATGGCTATTTAGCCTCTTTTTGAATCCAATTTGGTGGAAAAATGATGAAGTTATAACTTCCACTTGTTTTCCCATTATTCGCTTCACAAATTTCTCCACATCTGACATGAACCCACATTTTCGCTCCAAAAATCCGCTAACCGAGCGAGACTTTTGCCACGCGGTGAGCCATAATTCGTCGACACTGACTGTCCATCACAAATCACAATCAGCAAAGTCTAGCAAGTCTTATGGTTTGTGAACGTGGTGAGCGATGTGCGATTGCGATACGATGGACCCGACGGGACATTAAACTGCAGCCTAACCTTATCACATCTAGGATATCGCAATCGACAGAAAACCAATGGTCCTATACAAATGTAGGACTTGTCCTGTTGTGATATATGATTGCGATATCACATCGCAACCCTGATATTACCAAGGGGGTGGGGGATTTTATAAGACCTCCCTTTGCCGATGTGCGATTGCGATCCATCACATCATGCCTCCAGCCGATTCTTGAATGCCTTCCCGCCTGCCTTAGCGCATCGCAACCCTTCCCTGCTCGGGAACCAAGTTTTAATGTCAACCTGCCTGCGATTGCAATTTGCGACATGTAGGAGCCAATGGTGGCTTTCCACTTGGCGCCTCCTCATTCGCTGAAGGACCTTGCCACATCATCCAATCCTGCCATGTGTCCAAGTCAAACCTGAACTTTGACTTGCTCTAACTTCTGCATATGAGCTCAGATTTGAGTGTCATTCACACTATTGGAATCAGAATGACGAGCTCTTTGATCTAAAGCAAAGTTTAACAAGATTCTAACACTTTTATTTTCGAGCCTAATTTTGAGCACCTGATCACTCCTCTACACTAGAAGCCTTTTGGACCCAAAAAGGATCAGTTTCAATTGTTCAGCAGGTGAGGGTATAGTTCCCTCACATTTCCAACCTCTGTCCATTTTGATTTTGAAGGTATTGTACCCTTGAGCCCCACTCAAAGATAATCGATACTTCCCCTTTTTGTTGTCCTTTTTCTTTTGTCAAGTATAGTGTCTTACTGAAGCACATCATGGAATTCTCGAGAAAATTCTTCAATAGATGGGATTTGAATATTCTCTCCTTTATCTTCAATCAAAGGAGGCTTAGATAACCTTAAATTCTCAACATTAACAGTAACATAAATTTTCATATATGAAGGAAAATCCAACCTGAAGGCATTGTTACCAATCTTTTACAAAATTCTGAATGGACCATATCTAATTGGTTTGAGATTTTTACCTTCTCCTTGGAGTCTCTCTTTGTTAATGTGAAGCCAAACTTCATCTCCAACTTGGAACTTGTGATCTTGACAATGCTTTTCGTGCCTTGCTTTGTACTTGCCTTGACTTTTCTTAAGCTATCCTTGAACCTTTTGGTGTACTAATTGTATTTGTTCAATGAACTTTCTTGCTTTGTCTAAGTCGTTATGACCTTTAATAGCAACATATTTGCCAAAAATAAAATCCAAAGGATATTTAGGCAAGTATCCCATGTGTTGTCACTCACTGCATTGTGGGTTTCAATTGGTCAGGGTTGCCCAAGAGAAGTGAAGTTTGAAGCCACATTCCTAGGCCACAGAAGCTCTTAGTGCCAACTCAGTCCCAATCCATTTCATAGTGCCTGGAATGAGCTTTCCAACAATATATAGAAGTCCCAAAATGTACTTTTAGAGAAGAAGATTTGGCCTGTTGAAGATCAAGAGTTTTGTTGCCTTAAAATGAAGGAAAAGAGCTTATTAGAGGACCCCGGGCATAGTAAGTCAAACATATTGGGCACCCCACAGTCCTGCAATCCCACATCTCGTATCATTTCAATCTCGCACATTGGCTTATCGGGCATATCGGTGGGCCCTAGGAGTTCATAGGCTTATCGACGATCAGCGGTGGGAAAATCCTGCATCTCGCAATCCTGCATGGTCCTTGCAATACTTGATTGGCCATCCTTAAGTAATTGTGCAGGGGAACTGCCAATTTAATGTGAAATTGCCAAGGAGGGCCGAAATAGTTTAACAAAGGAAATGCATGCAAAGACAAGGACAGGCGGGCCCTTTCTCTGTCCTCCACGTGGCAATAGGGTTTATCAGAGGTCGGGGGCCCCAGGCACAATGAAATGAATAGATCAGCCATGTCAAAGTCCTGCATCCTGCAATATCACAGTCCTACAAGACTAGAAAATTAGAGATCAGCATGGTGGAGAGGTTCTAACTTAAAAATCTTGCGATGTCATTGATTTTTGATATAGTGTTAGATCGCCAAGAAGGGGTCGATTCTATTTAACAAAGGAATTCACGAATAGACCAAGGCCAGGCAAGACATTTTATCTCTCCCCTAGAGGGCCACGTGGTGGATATGATTGACCCTTGTAGCTAACATGACAGCTAACGTCATTATTGACGTGGCAGTATAGGTGACATGTGGCATACAGATTTGGCATTTTCAGGGTCCTATGGGGGCATTTCTGGGTGACGTGTCACCAATCACAAGGTGACATGTGGTAGTGATGAAATCACCCCCCGTAGATCAGTGATCGACGGACACACAGGTTAAAGTGCTCCTACACCAGAGTTCCTTCCAGGCTTGCGATTGCGATAAGCAGGGATCCTCTCGGACGCAATATATTATGTGATCTAGCTTATAAAGATCCTGCGTCTAGATAGGCAACCAGTGCTGAGAAACAATGTAGAAGGTCCCCCTCTCTGGTGCTGTGATTACGATACTTCAGGTGGGCCCAACCCCGCACATCAACGATCACAAGGTTCATGGGGAAATAGCAATGGCAACGCTTGGAAAGCACCGAAGTGCGAGATTTCATAAAAACAAAGGAAAAATGCCTCGGATAGGAGCCTGATAAGAAAAGAAGAAAGGGGTTAAACCAAAAGCGGACAAGGAGCATCAGAGCCCTCCGCTCTGCAACATTTTCAAGATTAAAAGTCCCGCTGTTGCGCAACCCCAATAACATGCTACATGGCTCTTAAGGTGGATGGGTCGGCAGTTGTGGCATTAAAGTAAGTATGACACAGAGTGTTGAAGACAGTATGGGGGGTTCGGTAATATTAAATGACTTGTCATGGAGCCTCACTCCTATACAAAGAAAAGGACCACCGAAACAAGCACTTACAATCAACCCACTCCATACTACACATAACAAGGCATTCAAGCTATTAAGGCAGAAGCGATGGGGTCAGTCGAGCAGCACATGAGGCCATACCGGGAGAAAATTACAGTGTGAGGCAGAGGAGATCACATGATGGGAACAAAGGCTATTAATTTACTTTTATGTCTGGTTGTTGACTTATTTTTGTCCTGTAACATGCCTTCTTTCAATGTGGTCATTAATTCCGTAATATTTTTGGGCCACAGAGCCATCGCAACCGAGACAGCTAGTCAACCTGACAGTTGAGACTCGACCAAAGATATTTTTTTATAATGAATGTCCATGTGCCCCTCTCTGGAATAAATAGGAGGAAGCAAGACTTCATTCAGGTTCAAAAAATCTACAAGAAAAAGACATGTTGTTTCAGATTGTATAATTTTAAGATACAAATATTTAAGAATATGAAGAAATGGTGGTGATTCCCTCTTTGAGTATTACAATATGTTTTTCTCTCTTTTAAAACCCATTATGTTCATGTTTCTTTTGTCTCATGGAACTATGTCATAACATTAATCAAACTCAAATTTTGCATCTTTGGATATGAAATATTAACTTATGGCAAGAATCTGGGTTGTCGTAGATGTTTCTGCAGACAATTTAATGAAGAACAAAAATCTGGTGAATTGCAAGAGACAACTATTGGGATTAATAATTGAAGAGCTCGCTGGAATTTTTTTATCAAATGTTACATGGTAGAGAACTCGATTATGACCATAGAAGTGTGCCTCCAGATAGGCGTTTGGATCCAAGCATTGTCTCTGAGCACTAATGCTAACGTCTAGCTCTCATGGGAAACTAATAATTATAAAAGAGATCGACCTTGGCATCTGCAGCACGGGAACATTATTTCTTTAAACATGTGCCAATGATTAAACATCACCTTCAGGAACATTAGACTATGACTCTTGATCTGCTAAAGAAAATGGAAAAAATGACAATGGATATCAAAATGTTCACTGTCGTACCAATTCTGATTTTGTTGACACTGACAAAAAATGTTATCGCTTCGGTGAACCATAATTATCAAAACATTGTTTGCTGAAGCAAGAGGCAGTCCTTCTATTGACTTAAGAAAGAAAATAATTTACATAGGTTACAACAAGCACTCAAAAGCACAAACCCCCACCAGGAAGAGGGAGAATTAAACAATGTGCCCTAAAACCCGCTTTTAAAAAAAAAACCATAAAGTCCACTCACAAGTTAGCCTCCGATGATCTGTCCCCTTTAATCATACGGTCCACAAACAAATTATGCGGAGCAGTGGCCTGTGAAAACCCCCTAAACTGCTCGACCAATTATGGTCGTCGATCTTCCCATTCTAATCCGATAGCTAGTGTTCATATCGCTAAGCTTAGAAGTAGGATGAATACCACGCAATGAGGGTGGTATTCCTTCCTCGATCCCCGCCATGTGTTTCTCTCTGAGAGGCATCGCTAGCTTTTACTGAAAACCATCTTTGGGTTTGAGGGTGCCCGATAAAGGTGGTAAACTGTAAGAGGTTTTGACCTTTCGGTCCCACAAACCTGCACGACCATCTGTGGCCGTTGATGTTCCCCCTCCTGATCCTATTGCCCAAATCAATATCGCACATCTCATAAGCTCGAGGAATACCGTGCGATGAGGGCATATTCATTCTTCTTCCCCCGCCACGCATTAATAGTTGAGTGGCATCACATGCCATCTGGGAAAACAACTTCCTGGTAAAAGGGTTCCCGATGCAGGTGGTATATCTCAAGTAGTTTTCAAATCCGATATTCAAGTCTCCTGGTTCCCCATGCACTGCCCCAGGAAGATGTGCCCTGAAGGGTCTCCTTTTGCATGGAAAACACGAGGACTTGTGTTGGCATCTATTGTCGATCTTCTCGGTAGCCCATTTCCTCGGAGTTTTTCCTTTTGCATAGATAGCTTCTGACCCTATGACTTCCTCGATCCAAACTTCCAGTAGCACCCAGGCTAATGTATACTTTGCTGAAATCCTGAGCAATCCTAAAGTGCACCTCCATTGAGACTCTGCCTAAAGTGAACTTATTCCTCATTTGCATAAAGTGAAATGCAATCTCTCAGTCTGTTTTGGTAGCGTTGTCTGTCTATGAGGGCCTAAGATGAGCATTCATTTCTCACTCTGTCATTTGTAACCTCCTCCCTCCAGCAACACATGTCAATAAGCTTGCTTCTAACTCCCTCATTGGCTAGCCAATCCGCCACTTTGTTGGCTTCCCTACGAACATGCACAAACCTGAGAGTTCTTATAATTCTTAGGTGTGATTGGATTCTTTGGTAGACTTGCAGAAGCCACCAGTGACTTGAAATTTTCTCTGGTGCTGCTCCTGCGCTTAGCCTCTTGACTGAATTAATGACTAACTTCGAGTCAGCCTCTATGATGACATTATGTGTGTTGTGCTTACGCAATATTTCCAAGCATAGCTCCATCGCCATCAGCTCAGCCATGTTGTTGGTTGCCTTCCCTAGATAACTGTGGAAAATTACCTGTATGTTGCCCTCCTCATCTTTCATGACCCCTCCATACCCTGCGTCTCCAGGATTTCCTTTTGAGGCTCCATCTATGTTAAATTTTAAAAAACCTTGTGAAGGGGGTTGCCAGAAAGTCTTTCCTTCTGTGCTATTCTTGGTGATCTGCACTGGACTTTGAGGGAGATGTACCTAAAGCTCCAGTTTTCCAGGGTGCTAGCCTCTCTGTTTCCTATGGGATTCTTGGAGGAGACTCTCCCCAGGATGTGGGCAGTCTCCTTGAGTTGCTTGAGGATTAGCTTTATGATGCTACTCACTGGGCCCAATTTATCTTTGAAAATCCTATTGTTGCGCTCCTTCCATACATTCTAGATCAAAAACCCTGGGATCAAAGCCCAGGCTAAGTTTATTGTCTCATTATCTGAAAAAAATCTCCTCCAATTTTTCAGCGTAGCAATGATGTCATTTTCATGCCTGTCTGTCTGTTTGAAGAAATCTCCAACCTAGTTCCATAGTGTGGCAGTGAAGGAGCAACTATTGAGGAGATGATTTGTCGTTTCTTCATGTTGTCCACACAGGTGACATCTTGAGGGGCCAACAAAGCCTCTCTTTCTTAGATTATCCCATGTCAAAATTTTACCTTGTTGAACTAACCATTTAAATAGTTTGACCTTCATCTAGTGAGGGTTATCCCAGAGTTCTTTCCATGTCTTGTCAGTGCTTGGAGAGTTAAGCCCTGTAGTGATTCTTTTGGCCTCTTTAAGGGTGAAGAGACCCGCCTTATTCCTCCCCCATTGTATTGATCATCCGAGGTTGAGGTTAAGATTTTCCTCTTTTCCAGAATACCTTGGAGGGCCTTAGCTTGAGTATTCAACATGTTCATCTCATTGTAGACGGGAAGCTTTCATATTCTCCATTTTTTGTTTCTCCTTGACTAATCCCAATAGTCACTTACCCTTCTTAAGCCTTTATTGATGGTATCCATTTGGATATTTGCTTATTCCTCTCTGCTGGGATTGCCCTCATGTTTCCAATTGTCCTCCCAGAACCAGGCCAAATTTCCTTTTCTGATCTCCCAGAAACTGTGTTCTTGAACTAAGGCCCTGTTTGCCCAGGCTCTGTTCCAAACTTGTGAACCTTTTACTTGTCCTGACATTCTTATGAGGTTCATATCTGGCCAATTCATTGCATACTTTTGTTTCCAGAGTTTTTCCCAGGGGCTCATATTTCCTTTAACCATATCCACCAGAATTTAGTTCCCAGAAGTCTGTTCAAAATTCATGGGTCATGGAGACCCAGGCCACAATGGGATTTAGGCATGCAAATATTTTCCCAAGCCACCAAAGCCCATTTCTTCTTTTCTTCACCCTTCCCCCAGAGAAAGTCTCTTTGAATGTTTCTTATTTGAATACTGACTCCAGTTGGTTCCAGAATGGCTGATAGCATATAGATAGGGATGGTTTGGAGGATAGCCTTAGTGAGATTTAGTCTCCCAGCTAGATTTAGGGCTCTTTTTGTCCATTTATTGACTTTGTCTTTCAATTTATTTAGAACAGGCTCCCAAATGTCCTTATGTAATGGTTTGTCAGTGACGGGAACTCCCAGATACTTCGAGGGAAATGAATCTCTTTAAAAGCCCAAAATTCTAGAAAGATTTCTTTGAATCGAAATGTCAGTATTGAAAAAGAAGATCTTTGATTTAGTGAGACTTACCTTAGTGCCTGATGCCATTACAAATTCATACAGAATTTGCTTAAAAGCTTTGGCTTCCTTGACTGTGGGAGTGCCTTGAAGCATAGTATCATCCACAAATTGTTGGTGTGTCACCGTGTCTCCCCCTTGAGTGAGTCTTAGACCTTGCATTCTGCCTTCCCCCTTAGCAGCTCTTATTTCTCTACCCAACCCTTCCATCATGAGAATGAAAAGGAATGGGGAAAGAGGATCACCTTGCCTGAGACCTCTTGTAGGCTTGAAGGTTATGAAGGGAGAGCCATTGAGAAGAATAGAATAGCTAGCAGTAGTAAATAGAGTCATGACCCATCTAATCCAGTTGTAGTCAAAGCCATAAGGTTTAAGCATTGCTCTTATGTAAGTCTAGCTTAGTTTGTCATAGGCTTTCGCTATGTCCAACTGAATTATCATTCCTTCCTGCTTGTTGGTAATGAGTGAATGAACCACCTCATGAGCTTGAATTATGTTATCAAGAATCTGTCTTCCTTCCACATAACCCGTTTGCTCCTTTGACACCAGGGTAGTGAGGAGTGGTTTGAGTCGGTTGGCAATTACCTTGGATATTATTTTGTACACCACATTGCATAAGGCTATAGGTCTGAATCTATTCGGCGAAGTGGCCTTTTCTTGTTTGGGGATTAAGGATATGAAAGTTTCATTAAGTACCCTCAAGACTGTTTTAGAACTACATGAGTCTCCCACCACCTCCATAATATCATGCTTTACAATCCTCTAGCAAGTTTTGAAAAAGTCCGCATTGAAGCCATAAGGGCCTGGAGCTTTCCCATTGTGCATCTCTGTGATGAATTCCTCAAGATCTTCCTCTATTATTGGTCTATTAAGATTGTAATTGTCTTCTTTGGAGACAAATTTAGGAATGTACTGTGTAAATATTTTCGTATACTGAGATCTATCTACAGTGGTCTCCTCAGTAATTTTCTGGAAATGTTGGACTATAACCTCTTCCATCTCCTCATGCGTGTTTCTTTCAACTCCATGATGGTTAGTGAGTTTCACAATTCTATTGTTGTTTTTGTAATCTATAGTGGATATGTGAAAGAATTTAGTGTTCCTATCTCCTTCCTTGATCCATTGGACCATGGATTTCTATCTCTAGAGTATTTCCTCTTGTAGACATCTATTCTCCCATTCCTACTGAAGTGAATCTGCAAGCTCTTTCCTTTCCTCTGTGTAGCCTTATGTGATAAGAATTTGGTTTATTTCCTTTAGTTTCTGTTCCACTTCTCCTTTAGCTTTGAAGATGTTACCAAATTCATTTTTATTCTAGTCTTTGAGTCTGCCTTTAATGTGCTTGAGCCTGCAATGAAGAAGGAACATCTTTTTGCCTTGAAAGGGTATCTCTTCTTTCCACCATCTTTCAATGTTTTTGAGGAAATCTGAGTGTGTGAGCCTTACATTCTCAAACCTGAAGGGGTTTTTCCTAGGTTTTCCAATCAGAGAAGCTTCCAATTGGATGG
Organism: Pinus taeda; assembly: GCA_000404065.3. Taxonomy (NCBI): domain Eukaryota; kingdom Viridiplantae; phylum Streptophyta; class Pinopsida; order Pinales; family Pinaceae; genus Pinus; species Pinus taeda. The sequence goes on from APFE031302815.1 coordinate 33,338, forward strand.
GATGAACGTTGCTAGACTTCTTCCCATGAGTAGAAGTTCCTCTAAAATAATGAATCTGACTAACTTTGAGGATACTTGGTTAGAGCCCCCCCCTTTTGTTATTCCAAGTGAACATTCCATTGCTAATGTCCATATCCACCAGTTTCATATTGGTGAGGAAGTTCTGGAATGCAACTGACTCCCGACCAAGCGTTCTAGTTCCCCCTTTTTTCTCCATGAGGGATTTTATCGTGTTAAAATCTCCCCCTAGAATCCATGGCAAAGCCGGGTATCTCTTCTTCATATCCTCTAGTGTAGTAAGGAGCCAAAGTTTGTCCTTCATTAGTTGGGGACCATAGACATTGGTGATCATATAACACTGCCTGTCACCCACAGGTTGGATGATCAAAGAGAGGTGATGTCTAGACGCTTCTGCATCTTGTATACCAAATTTCTGAGGATCCCATAGAGTGAGAATGCCACCAGCCGATTTATTTTCCTTGACCTCAAGATATTCATATCTATTTAACCACTTGTTGTGTTTTTCTCTGATCTTCTCCATAGAGCATTTTGTTTCTTGTATGAACACTAGGTCAGGCTTCTCCTCTCTGATCCTATTGCTTAGATTCCTCTGTTTCCTTCTGCTCCCTAGTCCTCTAATGTTCTAGGTTGTGATTTTCATTGAGGTGGGGTTTTGAAGGAGTAACTGGACAGGTCTTTCATCATTCCTGAGTCAATCATGAGTTTTTCACATTCTAGTAGCAATTCTTTCTGTCTCTTTCTTCCTCTCTTTCTGCCTGGGTTTTTCGCTAATTTTCCTACTGTTAATCCTGGTGAGGAAACCCCTTTGTTTCTCTAATTGTCATGTCCTATTTTTGCTCCTATAGCTATTTGGTGTGACTTACTGAGGAATATTTTTTTAACCTTGTCAACTTCCTCCTGTGGTATGTAGTTAATACCCATGCCTCCTCCTTGTTTTAGAAACTTTTCTAACTCTAGGTTCTCCCTTTCCAGGATCTCCTGTAAGTCTTGGTCCTCTGTACCACTTTCACTTTGAGTCATTTCATGGCCTTTTTCTATTTCCATGGTACTCAATGGGTCTGTTATGTGTTCATTCTGTTCCTGTGTGAACTCCATACTTGTCTCTTTTCCTTTCCCTCTTTCCGTCTGTTTCTCTGTTTGCATTTGATTTCCCTTATCTTCTTCTTATTCTTCTAAGATCTAAAAAATATTGTGACTACTTGGTTTGTTATCATTAGGGTTATTTTGTGTCTTCCTTCCCCCTCCTCTACCTTTCCCTCCCACTTTAGTAAAACCCATATGATCTTTCCCTTTGTTGATGTTTTGGTATTCCTCCCTTTTGTTAAGAGGGAAATCTCTAAATAGGTGTCCATGCTCATGACATTTGTGACATATGAAAGGGATGTGCTCATAGTCAACTGCCTGAACCCATTCCTTATCATAGACTTCAAGAATGACCTCATTTGGAAGAGCTCTAGAAAGGTCCATTTCGACACATATATGGGCATAGGAGGTATACTTTCCTTGCAGGGTTGCTTCTGAAATCTTTAAAAAATGACCTAATTTATTTCCTATTTCTTTTAAAGACTCTAGCATCCAATAATCCAATGGTAAAGAGTAGATTCTAATCCATACCGGTACCGATGTGAAATTTTCTCGCTCCAGCACAAATTTCATCGTCCATGGCCGCATATAGAGACCAGCTGCTGCATACAAGTATGGTCCTCCTTCAAAAATCCTATCTCTATCCTCCATGTTCGTGAACACCACTATAAAAAAACCTTTGGATCCAAGATGGATATTTAACTCCCCTTTTGGTTTCCAGTTGTATTTTATCCAAGCGTATAATGCTTTCTCTATCGGCCAAATTCCCATAAACTTGCATATGATTGCGTAGTTTTCCATATGATCCCTGTGCACTTGAAGAGCAGGATCATTCAGTATAACCCGTGGTTTAGTGTTGGTGTTGGGTTTGTAGGGCCCCATCTTGGTTCTGTTTTCTGTTCCCTAACCACTATCATCCGCTTTATCCTCCTGTTGGTCTTCCTCATGGGTCCCTTGCTCTGCATGGGTTTTCCTGCCTTCCTCCTTCTAGGTTTCAGGAATTCTTGTATTGTCCTCCAAGGAGTGTGGAGGCTTGTTCCTGTTCCCTGCTCTTTCTCTATTTGAAACCACATTACTATAGGACGGAGTGGAGCTCCCTCCTCCCTGCGCTTCCATGGTTGCCTATTAACCCTTGTCTCCTTTGTTGTCAAACCCTAGAACCTCTCTTTAGTCGCCTCTCTCCGATCTGTGTTGAATCTTTTCTAGACTCAATTGTAATCATAACTGTTAAAACATTGAATGCAGCAAAGATTTCCCAAAATTTTGTGATCCCGACTAGTCTTGTGAGCATGCTCTCAGTTATGATACCAATGTTTGTTATCAGCCAAAGTCCCAATATCCAAGAACCTTCCAAGCCTACAGGGAATTAGTGCGACAGTTAGATATTGCACTGTTGTTTGATGTTATAGATTGTGATTTATGGTTCACAATCTTAATGCAACAAACGAACGTTAAATAATAGATTTAGTTTAATATATATTAGTAGATTTTATGTTAAAAAAAATAACACAAAAAGAATGCATCAAACGAATGATAAATAAGATTTAATTAATGTTATATAATAGATTTATTTTAATATATATTAATAGACTTTAAGTTCAAAAAGCAATGGTTCCAAATGAAATAAGCTTAATATATATTAAAAGATTTTTATGTAAAAAAAACTCAAAACAATAAATAAGATAATAAATAAATAAATAATAAAACAATTAAAAAAAAGAACATTTGGAGGATTATGCTTAGAATTGGCATTAAAATCTATGCTTTCATCATGGTTGTATGCGTTTATGAGACAAACTAATCTGCAACATATGCTCTTTGTCATGCACATTTGAGGAGACATCTGACACAAAGAAGGAGATGAGTTAATTTTAATGGTTATTTTTATCAAAAATGGACTGTTATCAACATCAAGAATTGGACTAAAATTATGCTTTTGGTTATCCATAATCTATTTCATTTGGCATTAATTTTTGTGTAGGAATCATCAAGGAATTGGCCATTCCTTGTTGAACACACTAATGTTTTTTATGCCAAGTTTTTTTAGCAGGTTTCAGATGACCAAATGAACATTAAGGAGATTAAATTGTGACGAAAATTGGTCTTCAAAAGACTAATTTCATGAGAAATCTGAAAGAACAAGTCCATGAACATAAAACAAACTTTCCAGAAAATTACAAGTTCTTGAAATTCTAGTAATAGTTTAATGGTTTCAAATTTTTCATGACAGATAAGCAAATTCAAAGAATTGGGGATTGTTCGTAAAGGTACAAGGATGGCGAAATACCTATCCACACTTGAATTCGACGTGAAGATTAGCTATATTTGAAACTTTACATGCCATAAATCATTTTTTTCCTAGCAAGAGTCATTATCCAATCCTACATAACACTTCATTACATTCCACATACACTTCATTACATTTCCTTCAATCCTAACCCACCAATAAAACCAACGAAGCTCATCTACAAAATGTTTGGCCCACTTTACAAAATCATTGTCAGTTTCCTTTTAGCTAAACTTGCAAATAAAACCTTGCTTCCATACACCATTGAGTCCATAGTCCTTGAGTCTAAATATTTTTCTAAAAACACCTTGAAGCTTGCATGCCTTAAGAGCAAGCTATCATGCCGATAAACAAGGGAATACATCAATGTCCCTTGTTCTTCAAATCTTCTGACTATTCGATGAAAACAAATTCAATCATACTTAGAAAGATGTGTTTGGGGCACCTTGAATCTCATCCACATCAAATATGGGGACTCTCGTGTTGACTAGTGGCATCCATCAATGGCCACTAAGTTAACGATTTCTTGTTATGTTCGACACCAAAACATTTAATCACATGACAAGAACTGTGCCAACAAGCATTGAAGACTTGAAGACCAATCATTTTGTAGCAGAGGAAGCAGATTTACTTCCATTACTTTTTAGTTTTTAATAAAAATGACTTGAGGACAAGTCAATCAATAAGGCTGAGGGGAAGTGTAAATTCTAAATTTTGTATACCTTCCAAGCCTTATACATTTTCATCCACATTCAGCAGCAGATACCAAACATTCAACAGAAGATCCAACAACATATTTAGCAGCAGATGCAGCAACAATAAAATATTCATTTTTTCGACTACATCCACCACTTTCACAGCCAAGTAAAGAAGACTATGATCAGAACTTTGTAGCCACACATGCATAGGTCTCATCCATTTTTGAAAGGGTAAGTTGAGGTATTATATTTTCTAACTTTTAACCATTTAATTCCATGAAAGCTAGAATGATAATTTTTGGAAAAACTTCCTTTCCTCATTTCATAAAATTCGAGGGATACATTTACATTCATACTTTGTCACCTTCATATTTTTCCATATTTATATATCACATTCTAAAACCCACATACTTTCAAAATATATTTACTATTACATCATCATGAACATAAAAATGGATTTGTAAAAAGTATTTAAAAGATAATTGAATGCCAACACAATCATGGTTGTTACACAAGAACCAACCATGATGCATTCCAACGAAATATTTTGCATTAAACATCACATGATCATTATGCAAATATCATACATTGAATTTGAATGCAACAAACAAAATACGGTTGAAACAAAAGAACCAACCAAATTGCAATTCAACAAACACACTTTGCAAAATTTAAGCAAATGATATCATGCAAATTCTAAGCCAAAGCTCAAGTATCAAAAGTAATGTAATAGATTGCATGAGGATATGCAATACCTTCAGTTTGGGGGTATGTTGGGGCTTGGAATTATCCTTAAAATACATCCACTTTCACTCCATTCACACATTTTCTCACCTCTATTCCACCACCATGTCACCACATCAGTTTCACTTTCATTATTATATGGGTTACCTTTGTGTTTTTCAAAACATTATTAATTCTTAGTATTTTAAAGAAAATTTATGGTTAAACTTTAGAAAATAATCTCCATATACTTATACCTAACAATTAGAATGAGTTTGTTGACATGTGTTGGTACAAAGGAAGCTTCCAAGGCATCTTTATGTGACACTCTATGTTCAAATTCGAATTTGAGGAGATCATGGACCTCATGGACCTCACGAAGCAGATCGTGGAGGATAGGGTTATTTGTCACCACTGGTTGAGAAATATGTGGGTCAAAGGAGGGAATAGTGGATTTACATTTATGAGTTTGTTATCATAGCTTTTGTATAGATAGGAGTGTTATCTCCTTCATTTGTAATCTTCACTTTGTAATCTTAATTTTTAGAATTTAGAAACTTAGTCCTTCATTTGTAATTTTAGATTTTAGGATCATTGTAATGGAGATTTAGAACCTTTCGGAATGTAGAACTTGGAGCTTGTAATTGCAATTTGCAATTGACGATAAATAAAGTGGATTGGATTTTCTTCTACATTTGAGTTCTTTCTAAAGGGTGCTTGTGGACCTATGGAGGGCCCCCATTGCCTCACTTGCATACTTGTTTTGATATAGTAAGATTTCTTTCGTTTATTTTTTTAATTTCATTAGTTTAAAGATCTTGATGCTGGAAATATAAATGAATAGTCTCTTGTAAGAGAGCTTTAATATTTCCTGTAATCAATTTGAATTATGTTTAAATGCCTTCATTTCTTAGTTAATTGGTTAAGATGTTAGAAATATTAATGAACAATCTCCCGTAAGGGAGCTTTAATATTTCTTACACTTGTCACAATTTTAGGCCCCTATACTACTATTGTAACCCCTTATTCTTAATAGTACAACCCACTTATTATATTGATGTACCCATGTAGTGCCCATATTGTTACTATTGTGCCCCATAGAAGCCCACTATTTTT
>APFE031302822.1:0-59003 GCA_000404065.3 Pinus taeda
AAAAAAAAAATTTCATCGAGTGGGAGATCTAAATATGGAGGGAGATCTAAATTTCTAGGAAAACTTGTAAAGGTGGTGTGTTGGGAAAGTGGAAAGGAAGGGTGCTACAAAAGGGACTGAAAATCTAAAGCTCCTGATAAGGAAAGGGATCTAATGATGCTCCTTCTACAGAGGTGAAAACCACCTTAGATGAAGGTGGGGATGTGTACTTGGCTTCTTCAAGTACACATGTAGATCATGAGGCATGGTTGATTGACTCAGGTGCATCCTTTCACTACACTCCCCATAGAGAGTGGTTCTATGAATATAAGAAATATGATGGTGGTGATGTCTTCTTGGGGGATGACAGGAAGGCTAGAATCATTGGTTGCGGAAAAGTAAAGTTGAAGTTGCAAGCTGGAAGGGTTATAACACTTCCGGGTGTTCTGCATATTCTTGCATAAGCCAGAAATCTCATTTTTGTAAGCAAGTTGTACGATGCAGGTGTAAAAATAGTGTTTGAGAAGGATACTTGCAAGATGGTTTGGGGGGCACTGGTATTGATGCAGGGAGTTCTAATTAGAAATCTATAGAAGCTACGAGGTAGCATTATTGTTGATGAGTTCAATAGTTCCGTGGTTCCTGAAAGTGGAGCAAAAAATCTAGTGGTCACTGGAGAGAAGACCATTATGTGGCATCAAAGGCTTGGACATATTGGAGAGAAGGGCCTTCAAATACTTCATGGTAAAGGTATGGTAGAAGGTATGTGTAATATCTCTCTGGATTTTGATTTATGTGAAAATTGTGTATATGGGAAGTAGAATCGGGTGAGTTTCCCCTCTGTTGGTAAGGGGGTGAAACAAATATAGATCTTGTGCACAAAGATGTGTTTGGACCTGTGAAGGTTCCATCACTGTGTAATTCTATGTACTATGCATCATTTATAGATGACTTCTCAAGGAATACATGGATATATTTCCTTAAGAGGAAATCTGAAGTCTTTGATAGGTTTAAAGAATTTAAGGCTCTAGTGGAAAACTAGACAGACAAGAAGATAAAGGTGTTGAGGACAGATAATGGTGGAGAGTTTTGCAGTAAGGAATTTGAAGAATTCTGTAAGAAGTGTGGTATAGCACGGCAGAAGACTACTCCATATACACCTTAGCCAAATGGAGTTGTAGAAAGAATGAACAAGACGTTGATGAAAAGGGCAAGAAGCATGCTCAGTGGTGTCAGTTTAGGACAGGAATTTTGGGCAGATGTGGTGGAGACAACATGTTACTTGGTCAACAGATCACCTTCATCAGCGTTGGAGGATAAGGCTCCACAAGAGGTATGGACTGGTAAGAAACCCTCTCTTTCACATCTGAGGGTATTTGAATGTGATGCATGCGTAAATATTCCAAAGGAGAAACGAACCAAGTTGGATAGTAAATATGAAAAGTGCATCTTTATTGGGTATAAGGATGGTTGTTAATTTTTGGTATGTTCTATGCTAGAGCAATTTATTTAAATTTTCATAGTTACCAATCACATTAGCATTAAAGTACACTGCAGATAGAACATAAATATAAATCACAGAAGACAAACCAAGACAAGAGGACACAAGATGTGGCGCTAACCAGGGACAAACCCCAATGTGGGGAAACCCTTGATTAATTCTTCTTTTATGTTCTTCAAAGTTCAGCAGAGAGAGAGATAGTACATTTACAATAGAAGTCAACACTTTGACTTATCTTGAGCATAGATCATCTCCTATAACGATGATACATGAGATTAGTTAAAGACATTCTACTTCAACTGATTCTCCAAGGTGATGGCTTCACCTATAGTAACGTTACATTTCATCCATTTGTTGCACCTTACCGTGTAGCACCATGGCGTACCATAACAAAGCTAGACCTTGATGACTGAGTTGCTTTCATCTACTCTCATCATCATGCTACCCATTATTTTGCATCTTCCATCATTATGTAGCCCTATTCATCATCATGTTGCTCATGCCCATTATGCTGCATCATACGTCATCATGTTGTCTCATCCATCAGCATGCAGTATCATTGATCATCATGCTGCCTCATACATCAACATGCAGTCTCATTGCTGATCATGCTCATATACATATATATGATGATGATCTATAATTAATGTGTTCCTTATCACTATTCTTTGAAACATGTAGAGACTGTCGTATGCCAAGGATTTATCTCATCATCGAGTCATAGATAGACTGTAATTTATATAGAGGAGATAATCATTGATCTGAGAGAATAGGTCTTTCTCTGTTATCTGATGATTAGTCTGCTACAGGACTACCACTAAAATCAAGACTGTTCCTAGTTATACCAAGATTGCCTATGCCAAGGATAGGCTTTAGTTCTACGGTTCCTTAACCCATACAAAGATACAACTGAACTTATGACCTTGACAACAACTCCACTTGACTGTGGCTTTACTTGACTGCACCTCTATGTGGCTATATGCCTTGACTGTAGCTCTACTATGCTATGGATTCACTTGACTGCGACTCCCTGCAGCTATATGCATTGACTGCGGCTCCACTATGCTATGACTTCACTTGATTGCAGCTCTCTGTGTCCTTTGCCTGTGAATCTCCATTGCCTATGTATATGTCTCAATTTACAATGGAAAGGTGTCTCCATTTATTGTGGATAGGGTGTCTCCATTTGCTTGCAAATTCATGACCTGCGTATATGTCTCCATTGCCTGCGTGTAAATAATTTATGCCCTGTGTATAAACGTCATGATCAACGTATAATATTTCCACAACTGTGTGTAAGGTTTCTCCATGACAATGTATAGATGTCTCCATGACCTGTATCGTATAGAGTCTCCATTGATTGCATATAATTGTCTCCATGAAGGAGTCTTCATGACTGTGTTGATTTAGGTCATCATCAGCAGCTAGGCTAGCATATTCTTTTTAGTGTCTCTCCTTCTCCAAAAACCTAAGACATGGAGAGGAAGAGATCACATCAAGAATGTATGCCCAAACGACTTCAAGTCCTCACCTATTTATACTAAAAACGTAGATGATGAATAGACACTTCTATTGGGCTTCTAAACCTACTCAAGTTGCTGGTCGACTTGACAATTTGTCTTATAACATAAATAAATTCATAAATTCATAAATCCATGAATACTTATTGGAATCAGATGATCTTTAGATCAATCCTACACCTCTCAATGAGAGGGATCCAATAAAAATATCATCTGCCATAAATAATATGACCCACATGGAGTTTGGCCCTAGTTGCCAATTTTAACATTCCCTCTCAACTAGGGAGAACTCATCCGATGATCCATATGTCCAACTGTACTATCTTTGCCATAAGTGCCCTGCACTGATCTGCTCAGCTCTGTTGGCTCTGCTATGCTCAGCTCTACTGAACCATGAAGAAGAAGAATTGATCGAGAATGTGTCATACCATTCTCCATTGACCCAAAGTTAGTCTCAAAGTGTGTACCACTAGTCCCAGACCAGTACTCAACCAACCTGAAGTCAATGTCATCGTGGGTACAACTCCTACCATTGGTGCCAGACTAGTATACTACTGACTCAAAGTCAGTCTCAAAGTATGTACCACTGATCCCAAACCAGTCCTCTACTGACCCGGAGTCAATGTCATCATGGGTGCAACTCCTACCACTGGTCCCAAACTAGTATCATTGATCCTAGATCAATGAAGGTCATCCTAGCATAGGGAGTACGGTAGATACAGTGGTGCGTCCATCGGTAGTACTATAGTCCCTATCCTCATTTCCCTGCTCATTGATTAGATGAGAGGTACTTCCCATGAGTCCCAGATTGCATGGGTAGGATGTCTCGACAGGAGAACTAATCATCTTGTCAATAGGAGAGCGAATCATCTTGTCTAGTGGATGCCATGGAGAACTAATCATCCTGGCCCATAGAAGAGAAAATCATCCTGTTCCACAATCGCCATGGAGAACACATCATCTAGGCCTCACAGGAGAACTAATCATCCTACTACATAATCGTCATGGAGAACACGTCATCCAGACCTCACAGGAGAACTAATCATCCTGCTACATAATCGTCATGGAGAACACATCATCCAGACCTCACAGGAGAACTAATCATCCGGCTACACATACACCACCAGGGAATGGTGAGTCACCATGTGGTCATATGTTGCTCTAGTAAGAACTGCAAGCCCCCAGAGCTCCCAAAGCTAGATGTATGCACCATGCAGGACCTTTTTACAAGGGTCTCTTGACGACTCCAAGTTGTTTGAGAAGATCACACATTTGATCTTTCCCTGGGGCTTTGACAAAATGACGGTGACCTGTACATTAGTCTTAATGCAATGGAGCCTCCTTGCTCACTGACTTACCATATCCCAAATAAGGCAGTATATGATGTCTATCTGCTAGAGCAATCATCAAATACAGGATTCCTCTATAATTGAATCCCTCCTCTGGTTGTCATAGAGAATCATAGTGGTCTTTATCATGTGTACAATCATCTCACTTAAGAGCTACTGCACCATGCAACTTCACACGAGATCATACTCGGAGCTATGTATTTGATCTCAACAGTGCTTATAGCAACTGACTTCTGCTTCCTGCTCATCCATGATATCGAAGCAGAATCCAAAGAGAACTAGCACTAAGAAGTGCTCTAATGATCCTCCACACTGCCTGCCCATTCAACATTCGAATAATCATGCAGTTTCATATTTCCGGCAGTGTATCTCAATCCATGAGAGATTGTTCCCTCGAGATATCTCAGAAGATTCTTGGCACCAATTTAGTGAGGCTCAACCAGATATGAGCTCATCATGCTAACTGCAAAACATATGTCTGAATGGAAGTTCACCAAGAACATCAACACGAATGAGTTTATAAAACTCAGAGACATTTCCCAAATATGGTCCGACATTTCTACCATATAGCTTTTGAAAGTTAAGATTCTCGAGGTAGTCAAAGGCTTGTAGTTTATCATTCCACATCTAGAATCCAACTCCCTCTTAATTATGCAAATGAGAGGGTCTACACCTATCAGAATTAGGTCATTCTCATAAGGTGTTGGTATGAGAGGTCTATCATCCACAACCTTTGGATGGTTTGGATCAATTTCACTCCTAGTGAATCTCAACTTCATCAGACAGCTATCGATCCTCTCATACTTTGCCTTGGGTGTTTTGCTTCAATCCATAGAGGGATTTCTTCCACCTGCATACCTAAGATTCCTGATTATTAATCTCAAACCCCTCAGGTTGTTCCACACCTGTGGACCTACTACATGAGGGGAACGGTCCCCTTGTAATATTTTCCTTTGGTGCATCTCAGACATGTACTTTCACTCTCTTTTTTATTTCAGGCTTCCCTGTCACCATATGACTCACAGACCTCTGGTGCTATGTGCCAATGGACATGGTCCCCAGTGGAATTCCTGTAACTTGATACAACCCTGAACTCAAAAGCATCTTTGAAAATTCTATTTTCAAATACGTACCTTTCCATCGACGAGTGCCACCTTGAAACCTTTGACTTCCATTGCTAAAATGGACACCAGATTCTTCTTGCGATCAAGTACTAAAAGAGATTATGTAATTGAATCAAGTTACCCTCATTCAATTAAGAGGTAACATCCCCTATACCCTTTTCAAGATAGTTGGCATTGGCTCCAAGTATAATCCCATGATTGTTTCCATCTCTACCAAATTAGAGAGCGTACCCATCTATCTAATGGAGTGCCTTGAAGCACTAAGTTCCTTGCTTTCTCTGCAGAGTCAACCATTTCTTTGATGACTTTGCATTACTTGTCATTCCTTTGACCATTGAATATGTCCTTGGAATGATTTTTATCATCATCAAGTGATGTGCCCCTGCTATTCGGACACTCCTTTGCATAATGGCCAAACTAGTTATCTGCCTTTCCTTCCACCCTGAGATCTGATCTTCCCAATGAAGTGATCTTTAGGTAGGCCATATTCCGCTGCGCCATTATGATAATATTCTCTACTTCGATTTCACCCTTAGTGAATGAGAAGAGGGATGATGATCCCATTGATCCTTTTGTCCTGTCTCAATTGTCTTTGGTGATTGCTCTTTCACTCTTGCTTGGGCATTGTCTTCACCTCAGCTCTGATACCATGTTAATTTTTCGTATGTTCTATGCTAGAGAAATTTATTTAAATTTTCACAGTTAGCAATCACATCATAATTAAAGTAAATTGCAGATAGAACATAAATATAAATCGCAGAAGACAAGCCAAGACAAGAGGACACAAGATGTGGTGCTAGCCAGGGACAAACCCCAATGTGGGGAAACCCTTGATCAATTCTTCTTTTATGTTCTTCAAAGTTCAGCAGAGAGAAAGATAGTACATTTACAACTGAAGTCAACACTTTGACTTATCTTGAGCATAGATCATCTCCTATAAAAATGATACATGAGATCAATTAAAGACACTATGCTTCAACTGATTCTCCAAGGTGACGACTTCACCTATAGTAGTGTTGCATTTCGTCCATTTTCTGCACCTTACCATGTAGCACCATGTTTTACTATCGCAGTGCTAGACCTTAATGACTGAGCTACTCTCATATGCTCTCATCATCATGCTACCCATTATTCAGCATCTTCCATCATTATGCATCCATATTCATCATCATGCTGCTCATGCCCATTATGCTGCATCATACGTCATCATGTTGTCTCATCAATCAATATGTAGTCTCATTGATCATCATGTTGCCTCATACATCATCATGCAGCTCCATTGTTGATCATGCTCATATACATATATATGATGATGGTCTATAATTAATGTGTTCCTTATCACTGTTCTTTGAAACATGTAGAGACTATCATATGCTAAGGATTTATATCATCATCGAGTCATAGCTAGATTGTAAGTTATATAGAGGAAATCATTGATCCGAGAGAATAGGTCTTTCTCTGTTATCTGATGATTAGTCTGCTACAAGACTGCCACCGAAATCAAGACTATTCCTGGTTATACCAAGATTGCCTATGTTGAGGATAGGCTTTAGTTATGTGGTTCCTTAACCCATTCGAGGAGACAACTGAACTTATGACCTTGACAGCAACTCCACTTCATTGTGGCTTTACTTGACTGTGCCTCTCTGTGGCTATATGCCTTGACAGTGTCTCTACTATGTTGTGGCTTCATTTAACTGTGGCTATATGCCTTGACTGTAGCTCCACTATGCTGTGACTTGACTTGACTGCAGCTCTCTGCATCCTTTGCCTGCGAATCTCCATTGCCTGTGTATATGTCTCAATTTATAGTGGAAATGTGTCTCCATTTATCGCAAATAGGGTGTCTCCATTTTCCTACGGATTCATGACCTGCATATATGTCTCCATTGCCTACGTGTAAATAACTTTATGCCCTACGTATAAATGTCATGATCAGCGTATAAGGTTTCCACAACTGTGTGTAAGGTGCCTCCATGAGAGTGTATAGATGTATCCATGACCTGTATCATATAGAGTCTCCATTGATTGCATATAACTGTCTCCATGAATGAGTCTTCATGACTGCGTTGATTTAGGACATCATCAGCAGTTAGTCCAGCGCATTCTTTTTAGTGTCTCTCCTTCTCCAAAATCCCAAGATGTGGAGAGGAGGAGGTCACATCAAGAATGTATGCCCAAATTACTTCAAGTACTCACCTATTTATACTAGAAACATAGATGATGAATAGACACGTCTATTGGGCTTCTGAGCCTACTCAAGTCGCTGGTTGACTTGACAATTTATCTTATAACATAAATAAATTCATAACTCCATGAATACTTATCGAAATCGGATGATCTTTAGATCAATCCTACACCTCTCAATGAGAGGGATCCAATAAAAATATCATCTGCCATAAATAAGACGACCCACATGGAGTTTGGCCATAGTTGCCAATTTTAACAATGGTTTAAAGTGTTATAAGCTTTGGAACTGAGTAACAAGGAAGGTTGTGTATAGCCGAGATATTGTGTTCAGAGAGGTGAAAGATGTTATTAAACATGAAGTCCAACCAAAGGAACCTAAGAAGATAGAATTTGAGCTAAAGGAGGAAGAATCAAACTCTATAGCAGAGGAGGAATCAGAGGATGAAGAGCCACAAACTCTGGTTGTGAGAAGATCAGTTCGAGGAATAAGGCAGCCAGAAATGTATAGTCCAACTGCTTTTTGTTCAAATTTCGCTTTATCTATTACTGATGATGATCCCAGAACTGTGAAGGAAGTAGTAGATTTAGAGGATGGAAAACTCTGGAAAGAGGCCATGGTTGATGAAATGGCATCTTTGCACAACAATGAGGCTTGGGATCTGGTGGAGTTGCCGGCTGGAAGGAAACCCATTGGAAGCAAATGGGTGTTCAAGAATAAGACAAATGCAGAAGGAAAGGTGAAGAAATACAATGCTTGGTTGGTAGCAAAAGGTTATTCCCAGGTGCCGAGAATTGATTTTGGTGATATTTTTTCTCCTGTTTCCAAGGTAACTTCTATTAGATTACTTTTATTTGTTGTTGCTGCTTTTGATTTTGAGGTAGAACATATGGATGTGAAGACAACATTTCTTCACAAGGATCTAGAAGAGGAGATCTACATGAAGCAACCTGAAGCCTTTGCGGTGAAGGGTAAGAAACAATTGGTATTCAAATTAAAGAAGTCTCTGTATGGGTTAAAATAGTCACCAAGGATGTGGTATCAGAAATTTGATACATTTATACAAGGACTTGGCTTCACCAGAAGCAAAGCAAATCATTGTGTGTATTTTAAATTAATTGGCGATCGTGTTATTTATCTGGTCTTGTATGTGGATAATATGTTGCTGGTTGGAAACGACAAAGAACTTATCCAGGATTTGAAGACCCATTTGTCCTCCAAATTTAACATGAAAGATCTTGGTGCTGCAAACTACATTTTGGGCATGGAAATTAAAAGAGATCGGAAAAAGAGGAAGGTCTAGTTAAACCAGAGGAAGTATGTCGAGATAATATTGCAGAGGTTTAATATGCAGGATAGTAAACCGATGAAGGTTCCTATTCTTGTAGGTGTAAATTTATCTATTGAATAGTGTCCCAGGACACAAGAAGAGGAAGAGGACATGTCTCATGTTCCATATGCAAGTGCAGTTAGTAGCCGGATGTATGTGATGATCTATACTAGACTAGACATTGCACATGCAGTGGGAGTATTGAGTAGGTTTATGTCAAAACCAGGGAAGGAGCATTGGACTACAGTGAAGCGGGTTTTCAAGTATTTTCATGGCACTAGTGACTATGGTTTATGCTATCAAGGAAGACCAGGATTGGACATATTGTTGGATATTCATGGCTTTGTTGATGCAGACTGGGCTGGAGATATGGATCAGATAATGTCTACAAGTGGGTATGTGTTTAACTTATTTGGAGGTGCAGTCGATGAGTAAGAAACAATCTGTATTGGCACTATCAACTACAGAGGTAGAATACATGGCAGCCACTCATGCAAGCAAGGAAGCATTTTGGTTGCAGAGATTGTGTTCAAGTATGTGGTTAGTACAGGGAGTTATAATGATAGACTGTGACAACCAAAGTGCAATTTTCTTGGCAAAGAACCCTACATATCATTCAAATACAAAGCATATTGATGTTCAGTATCACTTTGTGAGGGATATGATAGAAGACAAAAAGATGTTGCTGGTAAAGGTGGACACTTTGAAGAATATTGCAGATGCATTGAAAAATCTGTGAGCTCTGAGAAGTTCTCTTGGTGTAGAGAAACAATGGGCATTACATGGCTGGATAAATGACTAAGCTCTCTCGTGGCCCTTTGTGGAAAGAAAACAACAAGTGGGAGAATATTGGGTTGTGTTATATTCTTTTCACGACTAGCCCACATAGTTAACCGGGGGGTTAGAAGGGGGGTGGAGCCCCCCCTTTTTTGCGCCGATTGCGTAGCGGGGGGGAGTCATAGGGGGTTTTAGGGGTGTAGGTAAAATTTTGTTTTTGGACCCTATATTAGGTTGGGTGGACCTAACTATGGTTTTGTGCATGAGTTTTCACACATGGTTTTGGATGTGATGGTTTTTGGTCCATGGTTTTGGACGTGATGGTTTTCATTCCATGGTTTTGGATGCTTCGGTATGTATAAATATGTATTGTAACATTGAAAGCAACATAATGAAAAATAAAGCTGGTAGTCCTGGTTTTTGGATCCAGGGGAAATCTCTATGTATATGTTTTTTATGTGTTATGCTCTCGCTTTGTTTATTTTCTGTGTTTTAGAATTCGTATGCATGTAATTTCTATACAAGGTTAAAACCTACAGAAGAGTATCACAACAGAATCCACTACCAAGATATTCTTTAAACAAGTATGGGTACATTTTTGGATCCCACAAACCATTATATCATATTAGGATAGCAAGTTCCTAAGAACCTTCTAGTCGAGCCTCTAGCCATTATTGGACACCAAGCTCACAAAGTCGACTGCATATTGATGTCCATATAAAGGTCGTCAATAATATGATAGTACACATATTATGATTGTACAACTATAATCATCCAAGAACATGGGATGAGAGTCTCACTTATGTGTAAAATAACTACAGTAGATCTCTCCATAGCTCAACTAGACACAACCCCTTTCAGGTGGTCCTGGGATTTCAACCATTGTGCCCCATTGATATTGCAATGCCTCTTGCAACTACATAGACAAAATATGCACATGTTCCATCCAAATCTGATAAGGTCATCAAGTTTATTAAACAAATTCAAAACATCCACCAGTAAGTTCATGATATCTTAAATTAAACCAATACTAACTACAAACAACATCATGATCAACATTGGGTGCCACACAAGTTTCAAGTGGGCGACAAGATTTGATTGCATTTGTAGAAGGAATGCCTTTTTAGAGCCCATAATAAATTTCAACCACTCTAATATGGGCCTTACACTGTCACCAAGGCTGTTGGTGACAACACTTTCGAGCTAAGTATCCCTCCATTCCATGGCCTACACCCAGTATTCATTGTTGACCACCTTCGATCATACTTCCCACCATTGTTGGACACATAAGACATTCTTGAGAAGCTAACACCAATAGAGCTCAACCCAAATTTCATTGAACATGCCACAACTGATTGGATCATGGACACACAAATTAAGGAAACTTTTCAACAGAGGATTGAACTCTATCAGGTTGTCAAAGTTGGACAACTCTGACACCAAGGCAAGTGGCTCACCAAGGACCAAGTTTAGTAGAAGTTTCCTCACCTCATGGAATCACTCAATGCAATGGGGACCATTGCTTCCTAAGGGGGGAGGATTGATCTAGATGGATATTGATCACCACCTGCCTATTCCACTTGGACCCCCAAAATTGTTTCCTATCAGTTACCTATTTCTCAACACAGTTTCTTATTTCGGTGGTTTTCTATTTTTCACAACTTTTGAGTCCTGAAATTTCGGAGTCATTTTGAGGTCCTAAATGGAAATTTTTAGGGAAATGAGAAATCCATGTTTGTAGCACAATTTTTTTTCCTCAGATAGACCTTTCTAATGTGCTATTGTGTGTGCCAAACAAAGATCATATGCCAAAGCTACAAACTCTTGAAGTTGAGGTTCCAACTAACCCCATCAGGGCCTATACCTATTGTCGCTTCATCTCCTAGGGTTAGGTTTTTTGATGTTTAGGGTTTCTCATTGTTTCTTCATGATAAAAAGGCCTCTTAGCCTCATTGTAGCACAACTTAGAATATATGAAGCCATCACATCTCTTCTCAAAGATAAGCTACCGTCGCCCCATCTAGTTTTCTTTCATTCTATATGTAAACATTTTTCAACATTTGATATTTATTAATTAAAGTTTAGTTTCACTGTATCTTTGTGTTTATGTTTTAAATCTATATTTCATTTCATTCCTCCATAAATACAGATCGACTGATGACCATGTTTTGGGAGGACTCATGGAAATGGCTCCCAACATTCCAAGACCAAAACGACTTAAGGGATTTGTGCCTTTAGATGACCTCGCAAGGCCCTCAGAAAATCAAAGTCCATTGGGAAGCCTCTAACTCATATCAAGCATGGAGGAAAGGGTTTATTCTGAGGGAGGGAACCCCAAGCCCAAGGAGGAGACTTGTTCAAACTTTCGGTAGAAGCTTAAGCTAGGACTCATCCCAATATACAACTTAGTTGATAAACTATGATGGAGTTATGGTGTAAGTGGTTCATTTTCCATTTGTGAGGCCTATAACCAAGAATTAGGTTTGGAAGAATTTCCAAAAGGTTCCATCTGGAGCAACATTTGGTAGAGAAATCTATGGCTGAAAGTTTCGCTCTTCCTATGGATCCTAGATCAAGGTAAAACCTCAACCTAGGACAACATTAAAAAATGCAAGCATATGGCCCCCTCCCATTGTTCTTTCTACCTTCATGAAAATGAAAATGTGGAGCACCTCTTCAATGGTTTCCCCTATTCCAATAACCTATGAAACAATCTAGAAGCTAGCATGAAGAGATTAGGTTGTGATCTATTTAGTATCCCTCACACCATTAACAATTGGAGGGCTGAAGCTTTTAATAGCCCTATCTTGAACCACATCTAGACTCTCCTTCCAAGTCTGCTCCTTTGGGCTATTTGGAAAGAGAGGAATCATCACATATTCAAGACTCACTCCCTTCATCACGAC
Organism: Pinus taeda; assembly: GCA_000404065.3. Lineage (NCBI taxonomy): Eukaryota > Viridiplantae > Streptophyta > Pinopsida > Pinales > Pinaceae > Pinus > Pinus taeda. The sequence continues at coordinate 12,675 of APFE031302822.1, forward strand.
TCTCTTTAGATCACAATTCAAAATAATGTAAAGGAATTAACTACCACATAGTCGTAGCTAGATCAAGATGAGTAGGTCTTCGCTAAGGAGGCCTTGCTGCTTCAAAGTTGGTTCTCTAATCCAGAAGTCACAATTGTCTCCTCTCTTTTCCCTATTACAATGCCTATTCCCTCCTCCTGGACCCCTCCTCCCCCTTATTTTCTAAAGCTCAATTTTGACAACGCTTCAAAAATTAACCTTGGTGATACAGGATATGGATGTGTCCTCAGGGATCATATGGGTTCCCCTATCTACATTTATTCAGACTTTATGGGATACAATAGTAAAAATGCAACATAGTTGAATGTCCTTAAAGAGGGACTACTAAGTGCCCAGACTGAAGGCTACACCAAACTTATGGTGGAGGGAGATTCTCAACTCATTATAAACATGATCCACAAGATTCTACATGCCATTGAGATCAACATAATATCTCACAGTTGGAGACTTGAAAGCCTACTCATATGAGTAGCATCGCTCTGTCCTTCCATTTTGGTGATCATCGCTACTCACATTAGGAGAATTGAAAATAAAATTTTAGATATGTTAGTCAACCAAGGATGTATCTCTTCAACTTCATAGATCTCCTCCTCATGGCAAGAATACTGGACCATAGCTAAGCATAACAAATCTCCCTCACTCATCTCTTTCTATCATATTCTTTTATGCTCTTTTTCTTCATATATTTCTATCATATTTCTTTATTCTCTTTGTATATGTCTCTCACTCTGTAATTAACATATGTGACCCAATTTTTAGTTTTTATATCAAGTAGAAATAAGTTGGTAAAAATTTCTGGTAAGCCATGTGTTTTCCTTCCTTGTTAGGATGCCATCCCAACATATGTGACCCAGTTTTGAGTTTTTATCAATATCATAGTTACCAAAAGTTTTTATAACATCAAGTTCTTGATTATGAAAATCTTCATGCAAAAGTTGAAATATGTCCTCTACTCTTTTGAAAAAGTTGAAATTGAACTATATAACTTAATATATACTCCGTATTTTCACATAATATAAAATATTTACACCACTAAAAATACTTTATTATAATTTATTATATATTTTAATCATCAAAATTTTAAAAATAAATATCATTAATTAAAATAATTTAATAAATGTAAAATAAAATATTCACTTATTGAAATAAAAATGATTAATTAAAATAATTTATAATATAAATTAAAGAAAAAAAAATCCAAATGGTTGTTTTGCTTCACTATACACATCACATTTCCATCCTAGCCCACTTTCTGTTCATGGTCCGAAAGTGTTTGACATGATTACTTGATTTCATATTTGAAAGTGTGTGGTATAAGGCATGATTAATTAATTTCATGGAGCATTATTCATGTCAACATGGGCAACACCTCAAAGGTACTTGCTCTTCTTAGTTTTCAACCAATCAAGACTTCTCTATGTGGTGACCAGAAAGATCAATAATCTAATCTAAGCCCTCCACTGGTAAAAGTTTTTAATCTGACAATAAGAAAAAATAAATATCTGATACTATTAATCTAAAAATAATCAAGAGAAAAAATAAATATATGATACTATTAATATAAAAATAATCAAAATAAATAATCAAGATATTTGACAATATTGAATATAAAAATAATCAATAACCAAGATATTTAAATTATTTAGATATCTGACCATATTGAATATAAAAATAATCCATACTCAAGATATTTAAATTAGATATCTGACCATATTGAATATAAAAATAATCAACATTCAAGATATTTAAATTATATTAGTATATATCACCAACCCCTCAAATTATAGGCCAACTTATCAATTCATGTCAGCCAAGCACATGCAACACACTCTGAAAAATGCACACTCCTATCATCCCTTTCCTACAAATTTCAGAACTGCAGGATGTTATCACTAATGTTTACAATTTCTGAAGTCAAATTTCTGAAGTCAATTCAACAGGCATGGTAGGATGTTGTCACTATATAACTAAAATACTATGATATTGCATCAATGGAAGAATAATGACTCTAAATATTTATAATATTACATACATATGTTTCTTTTAATTATTAGCATCCAAAAATGATATTTATTCATAGATGTGACACCCGAACAGGATATTTATTTAATTAATTTTAATTCAAACTAATGATTTTAAAAATAATATGAATATTTATTCATAGATGTGACATCTGATTAGTATAATGCTGCATGCCACCTTCATATACCCATATAATACAAATTACAATCAGTATTTTTTATTTCTACCCATCTGAGCAGGTACCCTCTCCACAGAGAGACCACAATCCATTCTCATAATAATGGGAATGAAACAACGGTCTTGCCGAGGATATGAAAATATTAAATAGTTTTATTTTTTTATTTGGTATATCCGCATAGGTTGTTTGGTCAATTGGTATGAATTAAGTAAAATGTATTAATAAATCTTATTGATGGAGACAATTGTTATATGAATTGATTAAGAGGTAGGGAGTTATTGTTTTTATTTCAACTTAAGTTAGATAAAGATTTGTTGACTTTTTTTTTAATTGATAGTATAGATTGATTTTTAAGGGAATATGCTCAGCATATGCGTAGTTTTAATGCTTATGAAGGGTTATAGTGTGTTACAGAGGGTTGCATTTATGAAGGGTTATAGTGTGTTACAGAGTTTGTTAGGTTGCATTGACTTTAATAAATTTTAAAAATTAGATTTGTGTCAATGACTCTTCCTAGGGATTTGAGATTATTTCAATTCTAATAAGTTCCTCGTTATGATTTATAACATTTATTTATATAGCCAATTGAAAATCAAAGGTTTGAATATGCAAGGCAACTCTATGAGAAAGAATCTGAGGCTGAGTCCCCCCCTAGGATCAACACAAATTCAAAGCTCTTCACATTACAGGAGATGGAGAATGGAATTAAGAAGCTGAAAACAGGAAAGGCAAAGGACTTGGTTGAACTTCAAGCAGAGTATCTAAAATGGGGAATGAACGCTCTTGCACCACACATCATGAAAATATTCAACAACATCGTTCAACAAGGATTCCCAAGAGACTGGATAACTAGCCTAGCAATACCCCTTTTTAAAAGTGGAGGCATTAATAATCCATCCAACTATAGAACAATTATGATCAATCCTTTGTTTGCAAAGTTTTTCGGCAGCATGGTAGAAGACAAAATTAGCAAGTGGGCAGAAGTAAAAGAAAAGAGGGCAAGAGGACAAGTGGGTTTTAGACCAAAACATTCTACAGTGGATCATGGCATCACATTGAGACACATTGTTGAAAAGTTTTGGGAGGACAAAGAAGAAATATTTTTCTGCTTTGTTGACTTCAAAAAAACATTTGACACAGTCCCTAGGGATAAGTTGTGGCATAGAATGGAAGAACTTGAAATTCCTGTGCATTATAGAGCCGTTATCCATAGATTTTATGAAGAAGTGAAAGTCAAAATTAGAACCTCAACAGGTATTTTCAGAAATCTTTAGAAGTGACATTGGAGTCAACCAAGGTTGCCCTCTATCCCCCACTTTTTTTGGTCTATATAAAGATAAACTGGAAGAGTGGCTAAATCTGCAAGTTGGAGATGGTGTTCGGTTGGGGAGTTTGTGATAAAGCTTCTTTTATATTCTGATAATATTGTATTGATTTCTAAATTGGCCCATGGATTGCAAATGCACTTATATGCCCTTGAGCATTTTTGTAGAGTAGTGGGGATGCAAGTCAATACTAGCAAGACCAAAATAATGATTTTTTCTAATAAAAGAAAGCAGAGACAACATACTTTCTTCTTTGAAGACAACATTCTTGAAGAAGTAAATGAGTAAAAATACCTTGGGATTGATTTAAACAACAAACTCAATTGGGAGGATTGTAGAAAGAAGAGAATTTTAGGAGGGTGGAAAGCATTATATGCTCTTCAAAACAAATGTAGAGAGGCGGAGTTATGGGATTGGAAAACGATTAAAGTTCTTTTTGGACTCCTAGTTTGTCCAGTGATGCTATATGGGTGTGAATTGTGGGCTAGCAAAATTCCTGTCTCAAAATGGAAACAAATTGAGAAAATCCAAAAACCCCTAATCATGAGCAAGTTGAAAATAAAAAGTTTGGTACTTTATGAGATAATGTTGAGTGAAATAGGAGAAACTTCCATTGAAGCAATTTGTATGGTGCGGCTCATAAGATACCTAAAAAGAATTGAACAAATGAGAGTAGGTAGATGACCTAATGTTATCTTCAATGAAGGCATGAGTGAAAGAAAGAAAGCATGGATGAAACAAAACTACACATGGATGCAAAAATGGAATATCTACCTCAATGTCTATCCCACAATAGCAAGGAGCTAAAGGATTTTGTTATGGAGAAGTTTGGTAAAAAGGTATGGGGAAAAGAGTTGGGTAGAAAGACATTAGAGAAAGTTATGAGAACATGTTAGCATCAGTTTCTTGGCATTGTCTTTTTAGCGAGGGGATTGTTTGAAGGTTGGGTCAGCTCATCATCAATTTGAATCAGAAAAGGACTGAATTGCAGAGAGCGAAAAATAGGGAACTAATGGTCACGTAGACTATTTTTAGTCTCGTGAACCTTTAAAAATCATTTCATTTCATTTCCCTATAAAATTATGGTTCCCCAAACAAATCACCATTGTCAGTAATAAGTCGCTCTACTATAAATTTTAGCTTACTCATCACTTTAAAACTTGTGGTGTGTGTCCAAAGATAGACCATATGGACTAGTCAAACCATTTAGAGATACATGCTCAGAAGCTTTGTAAGCCTTTAAGTAGTTGTCCTTTCACCCACTAGAGTGTGTGTCTACAGGCAGACCACATGTCCAGTCAAAATGTTTTGATCTGAAGGGAGTGTTCATAAATTTGCGGTTTTTTCAGTTTTTTTCAGATCTGCGGTGATCTGCGATGATCCCCGAATACATTGTTCTTTCAAATCTGTGGTGATCTACGATGATCTGGCTCGACTCTCCGCTAACATTCATTATATCTGAGCATAACATACATCTGGGCTCGATGGTAACTTCGACTCTATGGAATTAGGGTTTGCCGTAGGGATTGTGGCATACACGAAGGTTCTTAACCCGCGGACATTCTGGATCTCGGAGGTTCTAGCGAATCGATTCGGCTAAGGTGCTGAACTCGAAGACTGTGAGGATCTGATTAATTTATACGGGAGAGTCAAAGTTCAACAGTGAATATCTATCGTGGACTTTGCTTAATGTTTATTCCACAGCCAGATAACTATTATATGTGGTCAATTTTAGGTTGCGGCGGAGTTCGACTTCCTGCTCCCTTGAAGCTTAAGAATCCATATTACTTTCTATGGCTTTCATGCAGTGATCTGAGGCTTTCATGCGATGATCTGCGGTTTTCAGAGTTGGGGCTTTCAGATTTGTAGTGAATATTTTTGATGCAATGATCTGTGGCTTTCAGATCTGCAGTGAATATTTTTGATGTGATGATTTGCGGCTTTCAGATCTGCGGTGATCTACGTCTTTCATTCCATTCTAGACATCCTCCATTGGTGGATATTATATTACGCACTCTCTTCAAAGATATGCGATGAGCTGTGGTGATCTACGGCTTTTAGATCTGCCATGATATGATCTACAGCTCTGCGGAACATTTAATATACATTCCCAATCTTGCTTCCCTCACCTGCTAAGGTGTTCTGCTGGTCGTCTGCGGCTTTCAGATCTGCCATGATATGATCTGCGGCTTTGCGGCACGTTTAATATACATTCATGGTCTGGCTTCCCTCGCTTGCTAAGGAGAACATTCTCTAGATGGCTCCCAGCTTCGCGAAAATAGTTGTTGGCTCTCCGTCCGCCTCTTGGGGGGCAAGCTCCTGCCCATATCGTCCGTGAAGCCCCAGCTCCCACTGTCCAAGTGGTCCAGGCTTCACTCGATGAGGCTTTGAATTTATCTGAAAGTGCCCTAATATGCCGATTCAATGGTTTTTGGTTGTGGCTGACAACTCTCCACAGTTGGATCTCGGAGGTATGGAAGCCTCTAGTTCTTGATGCAATTAATATCTACCCCTGTGATAGGGGTTTCTTTATAGTATATTTTGAAAACCGTGAAAGTAGACAATGTATTCTAGATTTCGGCCCTTCGTTTTGGGATAAATCAGGCCTTTTCATGAGGCCATGGAACCCATCATTCGATCCCTCAACAATAGTCATAACCTTAGCACCAGTTTGGGTGAGATTGCCAAACCTACCCTTGCATCTCTGGAATTTCTCTTCGCTAGAAGCCACTGGAAATGCAATTGGGAAATTTTACTACAGGCGCCCAGAAACAGAGGAATATGCCAGAAACATGTATGCACGCATCTGTGTGGAAATGGACTTCAACGCCAGATTCCGAGCTGAAATACACCTAACAAGTAAAGACTATGTGTGGAACCAGAAACTCAATTATGAAAGTGTCATCTTCAGATGTCGATCTTGCTTTGAGACAGGCCACCTAGCCAAAAATTTCCCAAAAGCCTCCTAGAAAAATTCTTCTAGAAAAAATCACCATAGACCTACATGGTGGGAAGGAGCACAAAAAGAACACTACACTGTCATCCAAGAAGAATACTCTCGAGAAAAATCTGAATTACAAGAAATTGGGCAAGATAGAAACAACTCTCAAGACAAGCAGGGAGAAAGCCCCGCCCAACAACAAAAAGGTGAACTCAACAACCCCTCAAGCATCGACAGTTATGAGGTTTCAAATAACGTGCAAAATAAATCTTCATTTAACAGCAAAGCAGATCTCCTAGACCAAACTTCTTCTCCGACTATCTCCAAAAGGATGAACACAATAGATCGCAAAGCTAAGACACCAATGTCCCAAGAACCAGAAGAGATGAAGGAGATGCAAGATAAAGAAAGTTGGAAGACCGTAGAGAAGAAAAAGAAAGCTACATCACCAATCTCGCCAAGAAAGACAAGGAGCTAGACAATTAGAAATTAAGAAATTATAGGTCCGATAGACCAATTTGGTCTCAGTGGACGTTAACCATCATCATCATCATCATCATCATATAAGAAAATTTTATTTAGCAAAATGGTCCATTTTACAATAAGATGTGTAATTTCTTTTTTTTCTCAAGTTAAAATTGACCCATAACCTTTTTATACATGGTTAATGAGGTAAATGTGTGCAATGGTAAGACATTCGTCGTATTGCAATGGTTTTTTTGAAATAGATATACTATTAAATGTTATAAAGGAAGATAGAGGTAGGTGTTATATTTTTATTAAAGTTGTTGAAATAATTATATTAACAAATGTTATGGGAAGTTGTAATGTCTTGTCTTATCTTATCTCATTAAATATTTTGACGTGATTAAATTACACACAAATGAAAATAAAAATAAATTTAAGAAATAAAATAAAATTAATAATAATTATAATTATCAATAAAACATTTTGAATGAGTCAAATTATATAAAAATAAAAATAAAATAAAATAAAATAATTAATTATACTTATAATCAACAATTAAAACAACTAGATCCATCTTAATTCACTTCTACCAAAAGTTAACATCGATCAAATCATTTGTATTGCAAACCTCTTTTTTGAGTTGGTCAAATTACCAATGGTTTTTTTACTCATAGTTTGGACAACTCATGGTATTGGCCCATGGTATTCACATAAAACATAGTGAAATCTCAAAGTAAAGTAAATTCGTCCTTCAACACTATCCCAACAATTTTAATCCTTTTATATTTTTGATCACTAGGATTGGAATTAGTGTAATGGTTAGGAATTGTTTCAGACTAGAGCAATGGATGTGGAATTCGACAAAATCCCCAAAATACCTAGAAACAACTCCTCTGTTTCCTTAACTCAAATTGTCCCTCACCTCTCCATCTATATCTTAAAATGAAAAATGTTCAAAATTTTATATTCAACAATTTCACTGTTTAGAGGACCTGGATGGAGGCCTTAGATCTCTTGATCAAGAGAGAAATTATCTTAGATTTCGTATAATAAACAAAGTTACCCACAAAGAAGGACATGGAAACTCTTCATATTTCTTTGGATTATATATAGTTGGTAAACTAAATAAATTAGGGAGAAAATTATTAACTCCATTGTGAAATAGGACGCTGGAAAAGACCAAAAAAACTGTGGGAGGAAAAAGTGTGTATTTTTTGTTCTTCCTGAAAAGTGGAATCTAAAATGCATTTCATTTTAGAATGTGAAGCCTTTAAAGGCAACAAGGAAAGTTATGTAGATATTCTCGTAGCTAGCTCTTTGGATAATCTATTTAGTGAGGGGTTTGTCTGGAAGCTGGGAGTGTTTATTCTAAGGCTTCACAGTAAAAAGGAAAAATACATCAACCATATGAACTAGCAATAGTTGGGAGTGTTTATTGTGAGGCTTCACAGTGAAAAGGCCCAATACATCACCTTGAACAAGCAATCTATACATTCGTTATAGTGAATGTTAAAATAATTTTCTTTCTTTCTTATTCACACAGAATACATCAATGAGATGAACAAGCAATAGTTGGGAGTGTTTCTTGTGAGGCTTCATAGTGAAAAGGCCGAATACATCAACCTGAAAAATCAATTATCTTTAGCTTCCAGAGGAACAAGCAATAGCTAGGAGTGTTTATTGTGAGGCTTCCTAGTGAAAAGGCTGAATACATCAACCTGAACAAGCAATTTGTACATACGTTATCTTTAGCTTTGTGAACATTAAAATAATTTTCTTTCTTTCTTATTCGCCTGTCGTGGTTGTGCTTCTCTTGCAATGTGCATCGTGCATTTGTAGTGTGGGACTTGTGAAAATTCCTAATTTAATTCATAAAAAATAAAAATAAAAATGAAATTTATTTATTAGTGAAAAAATAAAATAAATTACAAATCTTTTGATTAAATGTGTGTTTTACTTATCAACATCCATTAGCCTAGAATATGTTCTAAAACTGCTTTTGCTTGGCTAAGAGCCTTAGTCGAAGATCCAAGTTAATGGCATCTGGCAAGAGTGAAAGTTTGCACCCTTACAGTGAGTTATTCGAGGTGGTGTGATTTTCTTTGAATAACAGTGATAAGTCAACTTGCATTTGACTATAGTAATTAATAATGGTTGCGCTCACTATTGGTTTCACCACTGAATAATGATAAATTTTCCCACTATATTAAACATATATCAAAATATATTAAATATTTAATTTATTAACATGTCACTATATTAGATTATGTTTTGATAAATTATTCTAATTATTCAATAAATGGAAAAAAAATTATGATGATAAGAGTTTTATACTAGAAATTTAAATAAATTCAATATAAATATTCATAATCCTCTAAATTTGCCTGTCACTTTAATTGGACCAATCAAGTTGAATGAATCTTTACCTATATGCTCGTAATCCAGCTATATTGAATTTAAATGAAAAATAAAAAATAGACCCTTTCAATTCTTTTCTCACCCTAGTTAACCATGAACCATTCAATTCCAGCCTTTCTAATCACTTTACACCTATCAATGTTAAGTGGACATTTAATTTAATTTTTATGATGTATGTGTAATTTAAATTTTGTCATTTTCATTTATAATAAATATACTAAATACAATAATTATTAATATTATATTATTATAGATTTAAAGTCTTTTGAATTAGTCATATTATTAAAATTTGGTGGATGTTTCAAACCAACACCAATTAATGTTATTTATTTTCAAGAAAAACTTTTATCTACAATATAATCACAAAATTTTCAAATCTAACATCATAATATTAATTAATTTAAATATTTTTCTATCTTATTCATTAAATAAAAACATTATAATATTAAAAAAATAAAAAATAATATATCACTACATAATATTTAAAAAAATCAAAACATTATAAATTGAGTTATATTCTCCTCACCGCGTGGAGATCATCCAAACCCTACATGTCAACACGGTCATGGCAGACAACAATCCTCAAAAGTCACAAGAACATTAAAATTAGAAACAGGTTAGACACTTTAATACAATTACAAAATGTACAAAGCTAATTATTCATAAAAATAAATTTAAATTAATTTTTAATTGTGGAGAATATAGAATTTAACACTAAACAAATAGTCTAATTTTATATTGTGTTTTATAAATATTGTGAATCACTAAAAAATAATAGTTTTATAATTATTAATTAAAACATTTTGATTAAATCAAACTATATAAAATTAAACAAATAAATAAATGTGAGTAATAATTATAATTATTAAATAAATAATTTAAATAAAGGTAAGTAATAATTATATATTATAAATTACTAATTAAATTGTATAGATTTATTTTAATTTCGAATTTAGCAAGAGGAGAAAGATCAAAGCTTTTAAGACGCAAATTTATATTACAGTGAAAATTATGACAAAAAAATTTGCACACTATAGATCCCTCTCAAAACTTAATAAATCAATAACTAAGACACACATTACATGTAATTTTTCATTATTTAAATTAAATGTTTGAATGTATAAAATTGATTCAATGTCTTCAAAATTTACTTGAGAACTTGGATTGTATATCTTACACAACTTAAAGGTTCAATCTAAACACATGGTTGCCTGGTTCCAAGCAACTAAAAAATATACTTTCAAAAGAGCTACAATGAGAATGTTTTAGCCATAGTTTTTTGTTTTCAATAGATATCCCCTTGAATTTTTTAACTTTTGATGACTCTTCCTTTTTAAACATTGAAATAGTTTATTATGATCAACACTAAAATATCTTTTCGTTTACTTTCTCTCCATATACATGTGGATGAAGTTGAGATTGAGAATAACACATGCCCTGTAAATATTTTGAATGGTTCAAATTACACAAAAATAAAGATAAATGAAATTTAAAATAAAATAAAATAAATAGTTTATAATTATTAATAAATTAAAATTAATTAAAATTAATCATTATAATTAATAATTAAACTAGCCTAAATCTACCTTAACCTCGGGATCTATCAAATTTCTTTTCACTTTAAATGAGGCTTGCACTTCAATGATTTGATTATTCTTGGTAGATCTGGAGTTAAGATGGATCGAGGTTGGTATTGGTAAATGCTAAAGTTTTTGAACTCGTAGACATCAAAGTCGTCAAAGTTAAGGGATTTAGAAAAGGATGAAAAAATTTAAAAAGAAAGAAGTCACATTCTAAATTCAATTTTAAATATTTGTATTAATTTTAATTTTTAAATAATCAAATTATTTGTCCCAAGGGTAGCTCAATTGGTGATCCAAGTAATGTGAAATATGTGATAAAAGAGAGATCCAAGGTTCAAATCCCCTATTGTGACAAATCGTAAAGTGGGAAAGGTAGTAGAACCTAGAGGTTTGTCGTAGAATCTAGAGGTTTACTAGTAACTTATATGAGTAACCTGGTAATAACAATCAAATTATTAAAAAATATTTTGATTAAAAATATTAAAGTTTTTTTTTTATTTAAATTTAAATTTCAACCAAACACATATTTAAATACTTTGTCTCTCGGGTGCAACTCACCATGATATGAAGCATTTTATAAACTAAGAGATACATGGTTCAAATCTCCCAAATAGCTAAATAGCTTGGTCTACAAGGATAGATGGTAAGCCCCAAAAGTGTAGTGATAATTGTCTAAATTAATTTATGTTTGTCACACTAGTATGAAATTAACCTCTTTAGCAATTTCTTGGTTAGAGAAAACAATAATTATATTTAAATACTTTAAAATAATTTAATAATTTATTTCTTATCACACTATTTAATTTTTTAATTTTGTAATATTCATGTTCTCATATATGTTAAGTGATTTTTTTGGACAATATTATGAAAGGTTTGTTGCATACCAACATTTTATGCATGAGATTTGATTGTTATGTATGGTTGAATACACTTCAAAGAGTGGATGTTAGAGGATGTCTCACCAGCATCTTAATGCCCCAGAAAATCCAAAATGTGACCCATAATTTTAAGAGCATTGACACTAATTGTCATGGAAACTTATTTGTAAGTTTGTAACTTTTATATTTAGAAAAAAATCTTATGTTTTGACATCTGATTTTAACAAATAATTTTGTGCATAATCTATGTGAAAGTGTGCAAAATCCAACTTTTAAGGTTAAGATTTTAGTGCTCTTTTATACTTAATATATTTTATTTATTTGGGGAAATTTTTTAAGGTCTAAAGTGAATCTCCTAAGAAAGAAATAAAATAGTAATATGCATTTTAAAGAAAAGAAGGAAAACTACATTTTTATTGTATATTTGGCTTATCTCCTTGTAGGCTTACTCAAATTTCAAGTGTAAACACCCATTGGATGCAAAATGAAATTCTTCATCCAACGAGTATTCATTATACATACTTTTGAGTAGATCCACATCGAAAAAAATTATAATACATGAAAAAACATAGTCAAAAGTTTGCAAAGTGAGTACTAATTGAATGTGGAATTTAATTATGCATCCAATAGGTGTCTACACTTGACATTTGAGTAAACCTATAAGGAGATAAGCCAGAAATACAATTTAAAAATGTAGTTTTCCTTTTTCCCTCTAAAATGTTTTTCCTTGTGGATGACATCAACATCTTGAATCCCATTGGTTCTTATAAATTAATTTTTCTAGAACATTTTTGTTTTGAGGCCCATTTTTTACCTAAAAATTCCCCTAATGCCTTGCAATTCCCAACCCGAAAATTACACATTTAACATCCTCCCTGCCAACTCATAGCATGAAAACAATAGTTTTTATTTTTGTAACTAATATATAATAAAGAAAATGTCATAACTTGGAGAACTACCTATTTAAAGATAGTTTATTTTCTAATTTTTTATAATATATTTAATATTTTTTATTTTATCTTTTAAATAAATTAAAAAAATTAAAATTGAAACTTGTGTAAATATAAATGTAAAATGTATGACATAGCACCAATTTGATGAGAATTAAATTAACCTTTTATAATTTAAAGTTAACATACTATATTTCTTTAACACATATTTACTTATATATTAATTGGTATAATAATTCAAAATATTCAAAGTATTATTATTTCAATTTTTAAAAAATACTCATTCTTCCATTAAAAGTATTATTATTAGTAGACCCTTAACATATATTTATTGATCGGCCTAGATCCATTTCTTATTCCAAATAGACCAAGTATTCAATAGGGATAAATTTCTTTTTATTCTAAAAGAGGTATACACTTCAAGAAATTTGATCCCTCTTGACACTTGGTAAATCCAGAGTTAAGATAGATCTATAATGGTTTTGAATATCCAAATTTTATTAATACTAGTAATTTGGAAGCATCCATTCTCAACATTTCTTTAAAAAGAATTATTTCTTTATAAGAAACTAATTAACGAACACGAACCAAGAGGACTGAATTTTTCCCATTGGTTTTTGTTCCGTTTGCTGTCACCGCCTATTTGGGACCATAAAAATTGTCGCAAGGGATTAATGCAAATTTTTTCTTATTTGAAGGATCATTCTACTAATACCTCTCCTCTATTCGATGTCAATGTTAGTTTGTTATAAAATAAATAAAACTCATAATTTCATTCCCGCAAAACCTTGAATGGGAATCAAAGCAAAGCTTGGACCATTCTTAGTAAAGTTGTGTGGTCATCGATAGAGTGAGCTAATAGAAATAGCTAGATTATTTACATCCCATGCCAAAATAAATAATGTGGCATTAGCAAAATAAGAAGAAGTTTTTATTTATAAATTTGATTCCAAATCGATGGCTTTGTGATCCTGTAATATATTTTTTTGATAATAAGGGAAATTTCAGCTCCACTTGTTGCATACAAACATTTCAAGCATAAGATTTGATTGTTGTGTATGTTTAAATACACGTTGGAGAGGAAAGGTTCAAGGATGTCTCACCAATGTCTTGATGCCTCAAACACTAGAAAATGTGACTCACAATTGTCAAAGCATCGATTATAATTTTTATGGTAACTTATTTGCAATTCTTATACTTAGAAGAAATCTTTTAGAAAAAATATCATATTGACATCGGACCTTAATAGACAAGTTTTATATGTCATATATCTCAAAGCTTGCAAAATTCAACTTAAAGGTTAGGATTTTAGTTCCCTTTTACACCTAATCTATCTAACACCTTATAATTCCCAACCTGAAGATTACACATTTAACGCCCTCCCCAATTGCTAATTGTTAGTGTGGAAACAATAGTTTTTATTTCCCTAACTATTATATAATGAAAAAAATGTCATAACTTGGAAAACTACATATTTAACAAGCAATCTAGCAGTAAAATTGCATATGACCAAGGATAAACTATAGAGGTCATTGAATCATTACCAACTTTCAATGTTTAAAATTTATAAATCAATGTGGAAAAATGATTTACCGCTAAATGTGCACTAAAAACTAAGAGCTCTTCCATCAAAAGTATACGAGAGAAGACACACGCTCTTCTCTATCTCCTTATACATTGAAAGAAAAAGAAGAAGATATATTGGCATGTGAAATTCCACTGGAGTGCTTGCTAGATTTACCCTAAATTAACTTAAGATGGAAAATAACTAACAAAAATAGCTCAACTTGTACATTTTTTCCCAAAATAAACTATTCATACACAAAAATATGCACCTAACTAGCAAATTCATTGCAATTTTGCCTAGTGTTTGCCATAGTCTTTCAGTTTTGTCCCCATGCTATGCAATGCAGCTTTGCAATCCAATATTATAGAGCCTAGAGTTCACTAGTGAATTCAAAAAAAGTAAAGAATGTTGAATCAAATAATGAGATCTAAGGGTGCAATATTATAGAGTCTAGAGTTCACTAGCAGATTCAAGAAAAGTAAAAAATGCTTGATCAAATAGCGAGTTCCAAGGGTAAATCAATACTTTTAAAAATGTTGCATTTCTTATAACAAATATGTCTAACCTAGATTTCACATTATACCAATGTATGCAATGCAGCTAGAGTGTAGAGTTTACTAGTGGATTCAAGAAGAGTAAAGAATGCTAAATCAAATAGCGAGATCCAAGGGTAAATCAATGCTTTTTAAAATGTTGAATTTCGTGTAACAAATATGTCTAACCTAGATTTCACATTAGACCAATACTATGCAATGCAGCTTTGCAATCCAATATTATAGAGTCCAGAATTCACTAACGGATTCAAGAAAAGTAAAGAATGCTTGATCCAAGGGTAAATCAATGCTTTAAAATATGTTCAATTTCTTGTAACAAATATGTCTAACCTAGATTTCACATTAGAGTGATGGCTAGGTTGTGTATGAGATTTTACAGTAAAACAATGCATTGCACAAGAAAGGGCAATGGAAAATTTAGGCATTTTCTCAATACATATGGTATTTGAATTTTTAATCTCATTTAATATATATTATAACGACAAACAAGAGGCATTTAAAAAGGATTAATTTTTAAAATTTTAAATCAATTCTTTTTTCACCATTTCTATTAAAACAAGGTAAATTAGTAAAATCTATTTACTTAACTCATTAAAAAATAAAAAATATTAAATTTTATTAAATTAAAAAGAATATTTATTTTTTATTTTTAAAAAATAAAATTAATAAACAAAAATAAATAATCACAAATAAATTGTATAGTAATCATCATAAATCAATTGCTACATAAAGATAGTAATTACCATACGAGCCCAAAATCATTTTAATTATGGATCTACCAAGTGTCAAGAGGGATCAAATCTATCAAATCTCTTTTCACTCTAAAATACATTTGCATATCAAGAGATTTTATCCCTCTTTGGTAGATCCGTAGTTAAGATGGATATACCTTGGTTTAATTCCCTCCCCCTTAAATAGGCTACATTCCACATGAATACCATGAGTCAATAACGTGGGTTCTCAATTTTATTTTTATTTAAGTTTTATAGGGTTATTTTTATTTCATTATTTTATTTTTATTCTTGTTAGAATTAAAATTTACATCACAATAATATTTTATTTTATTTTTATTTTGATGTAATTTGACATAGTCAAAATGTTAAGCATTACAACGTTTCTAGGATACTGCTCTAAAAAGCATCATCAAACTCAAGACTATAAAAACTTATTTCTTATCTACCAATTCTCCTCATATATATATAATTTACTGTGAAATTCATTTTAAATAATAAAAAATATTATTTTAAAAGATTCAATTCTATTCATTATCCTAAAATCTAAAATTAAGATAAATCTTACCCTTTACACCTTGATTGTATGGGCTTGTTTCTCTTAAATTATGAACTTTTGAGTTGTTTAAATCAAACTCTTATGTAACTGATTTGACAAATAAATACCTACCCTCGAGCTGACTAGTAAATATGCTTGTAATGCTTGGGTTTTCCCATCTTAATAATGCTCGGCCTTTTCCCATCTTAATCAATCTTAAAAGCCATACAAGCTACTGATCCTTTCAATGAAGTTGAAATTCATTGGAGCCATTATGTCATGCCCATGAGCTGAGCGTTTGCGATGTGTGACGGATGGGTGGCATATCTTTGGTTAAAGGCGACGAGCTAGCATGTGTGATGAGCGGGGCATTCGGTTGAACGTGCTCGAGCAAACATGCAACAACGAGTTGCGATGAAGAGTTGTGACGAGCCAACGAGAGAGTCAAAAAATCGAGAATTGGAAAATCGACTAAGTATGGGAAAGTGCGACGAGTTTATAGGAAGTGTCGAAAAACCAAACGAGTCGGTGGGCCGACGTGTGGAGCGACGAGTTGGGTGAACCGACGCGACCTTTGTTTTTTTTGGTGGACAAAATACATGGTCGGGTTGGGCAAGTTGACCCACCTTACACCTTGGAGGACACGTATATATAGTGGACGAGTGGAGGAGCAAAGGCATCATCTCATCAAGAAAATTCAAGCCTTCAACAACTTGGACAAGTGAGCAATAGGAGTAGGCCAAGAGTGCAGACGGACCGAGGGCCGAAGCACTTGGTCGAAAATAGGAAACATAACCGAGTGCAGGAGTAGGGCAGAATTCTGGTGCGGGCGAACCGGGTAGGGTGAGGGTGCCTGATGAGTTGGGTAGAAAAGTTGCAGGGCACGTCTACCCGGAAGGCTGAACAGACGAGCTGTCAGGTGGAAAGTGTGAAGGAGTGCAACGGGCAGACATAACAATCGGGCAGACTGCAGATCGCGCGGACTGGGTGAGCACTCAAACCTGCAGGCGAGTTTGCGACACGGTGTGTGTGCTGTTGTGGACGAGCTGCCACAACGGGTGTGCCTACATGGCGAGTCAACCCTCGGGTGCTCCTGCCCAAGTGTTGAACAGTGACGTCGGTAAACAATGGTTGGAAGGTTGAACGAGTGTGTGGTGAGGTGCAGGTTGGAATACGCGTGGTAGACACGAAGGTGGGTGCCTTGCCCAAAGAAGAGCTGCGGGAGGCGACTAGAGGGTGGGCACTCATACCCGAACCATTGCATGCGCTGAATGAGGGCGAGGCTGAACAAAGAGTGGCCTGGGGGTGGGCAACCCTGAATGATAGACCGAGTTGGAGTTTTGGCAGCTTTGCAAAGGTGAACTTGGGGTTTCCTAGCAAAGGCTATGAATGTAAAAATACTTGTAAATTTATATTGTTGTTATCATTTGGGAAAACTCTAACCAGGGAGTTGCCCCTCCCTTTAAAAATAATATTTTATCTGTTGTGCATATTTATATGATTATGATGATGATGAATGTTTCCATTGTGTAAAGAATGATGAATGCTTAGTAAATTGAAGAAACTGCGTTCAATGTTTGGTGTAGTCCGTACTCGAGAGTATTAGTGAAAAGAAATTGCGTAGCGGTGTCGCACCTGCCTATGTGTGGTTGAAAGACTACCACCGGGATAGGGGTGTGACAGTTGGTATCAGAGACATAGTCCTTTGAACAATTTGTATAAATTTTAAAGTTTGACAGGGGCAAGTAAAGGGCCAAGTTGAACAATAAGGAAGTGTATGGTCTACACTAAATCACAAAGGAAGCTGATGGAAAGTCAAGCAGAAGAACCTCAAGCTATGATGGGGGAATCTAGTAGGGATGTTGAACCAATTATTATGGATCGCGTTGTGGATAGGATTGAGGAATTAGCTTCTGACTTAGCTTCGGTGAAGTTTGAGTATTCCGAACATTGGGATATGGAAGTAAGGTTGCAGTTAGAGCACATGAAGTTGAAAGAATATTTTGAAGACCTCAAAATCCGATACAAGTATACAGAATGGATGTATGCACAAATAGACAAAGAATTCAAAGAGATTGGAGCTGCAAAGGATCAAGGTTTGGAAGAAATCTTGAAGTTGCAGAAGGATCTTGATGATGCTCGAAATGAGATAACGATTCTGAAGAAAGCAATTGGGCAAGGTTCTGGTGGAAGAGTTTCTCATGTGAAGGTCAAAGAACTCAATTATTATGATGTGAAAAGAAGTGCAAAAAATCTTGGTAATTTCTTATGGGATATGGAGCAATACTTGGAGTATTTGGGGATGTCTGAGGATAAGGCCAAAGTGAAGGTACCTGCTCAATTCTTGACGAAAGATGTTATGATGTGGTGGCGAAGAAAGATGGACCAGATTGCTAGTGGTGATGCTATGGAAATCACTTCGTGGGATGACATGAAGAAAGATTTGCAAGCTCATTTTAGTCCACAAGACAAGACATGGGATGCAAGGATGAAGATAAAATACATAAAGAAAACAGGAAGTCTACAAGCATATCAACGAGAGTTCTCAAGTGTAGTTTTGGAGTTACCTGATATGGCGGAAAGGGACAAGGTGTTCAATTTCATTATAGGATTGAAACCTTGGGCACGCAATGAGATGAAGAGGCAAAAGATTAAGACACTTGAAGAAGCTTTTGCAACAGTTGATCGCTTGGTAGAAAATTATGGTGAAGGAACCGAATAATGAAAAAAGAAGTCTGATAAACTGAAAGAGAAGTCTACGAAAGAGGAGCCTTCAAGATCGTATGACAAGTCGAAGACGAAGAAGCCCTTGAAGTGTTGGATTTGTAAAGAAACACATAAGGTGAAGAATTGTCCTTCAAGGCTGAAAGTAGAAGCAATGGCACAATCCAATGCGAAGAAGAAGAAAGAAGAAACTTTCGTTGGAGTTATGCATATTCTGGGAGTTGTAGTGGCTATGAAAGCGATCTCACAAAGAGATCCCACAAGGAACCAGTTGGAATATGTGGAGATGAAGACTGGGAAAGGAAATGTTCTCACCATGGTGGATAGTGGTGCAACTCATAACTTCATGAGTGAAGATACTGCGAAGAAGATTTGGCTGAAATTTATACTAGCTCAAGCACAATTGAAAGTGATGAATTCTCCACCTAATTCTGTGATTGGCGTAGCTGAGAAGGTGGATGTGAGCATAGGTGAATGGACATGGAAGGTTGATTTCATAGTTGTGCGGATAGATGACTATGAAGTTGTACTAGGTATGGAATTTATGAAACAATTTGAAGCTATGATAGTTCCACACATCAAGAAGTTGTACATTTACAATAGGCGTGAGGAAGTCACCATTGGTATAACAACTATAGGAGCTACAACAACCGAATGTAAAATGACAACAATGAATGTGGAGGAGGTCAAGCGAGATGTGGAAGTCTATAAGAGGTTGTCTTGCATGGAGGTAAAACTTATAGAGCAGTCACATGTGATTAGAGCATTGTTTGATAGTATCTTGGATCTATCAAGCAGATTAGAGGCAACGGAGAAAGACGGTGATGCTAGATTGGATTATTAGATAGAGAGCCGGGAAGCATACTTGCAGAGATTAGAGGTGGAAGATCCTGACAGATGGATTGAACTAATATGCAAGGAAGAGGGAAAGCCTTCAGCCTCCACTTCCTCCCCCTCTTCTTAGACCGACATGGGGATGAGGCTCATTGTTAACTTCTAATGGTAGTGAGTCTCCAACATTTTGAGCAAACATTTGGGGTGAGATGGACATGATTGGCAGTAGTGTGCAGAGATGAATCATGATGATGTAGGGGAATGCGTTCTTATGGAGGCGATGTATGGTTGGATTAGCTACCCAACTAGTCACCAACATGATGGGTACCGACACATGATTTTCTTGTAGAGTTTGACATATCGATGGCACGAGATAGGTCAGAGGTGGCCACATCTGGATACCCGTACATATACCTATATGGATTGGCAGTCTTGGTGATGGTGGTCACTGGGATGGTATTGTTGAGGACGACAACTGTTTAGAGTGGGGGAGTATGTCACGCCCATGAGCTAAGCATTTTTTATGTGTGATAGAGGGGTGGCATACCTTTGGTTAAAGGCGTCAAGCTAGCTTGTGTGATGAGTAGAGTATTTAGTTAAACGCGTCGGGGAAAACGTGCGACGACGAGTTGCAATGAGCTAACGTGAGAGTCAAAAAACTGAAAATCAAAAAATCGACTAAGTATGGGAAAGTGCGACAAGTTTATAAGTATTGTCGAAAAACCAAATGAGTCGGTGGGCTGACGTGTGGAGCGATGAGTTGGGTAAACCGACACGACCTTTGGTATTTTGGTAGACGAAATACATGGTTGCCCTAGGCAAGCCAACCCACCTTACTCCTTGGAGGAAATGTATACTTACCTAACATAGACTTACAAAAATACAAGAGATAAGAATCCCATAAGACTTTAGGGTTTACACTATAACTATTCCATGTCATATTGATCTATGATGAAAATAGTTGAAATTCCTTTTATCTAAATGAAACCTAAACCCAGTAATAGGTCCAAATCATGAAGTAAATCTCAGTGTCATTCCATTTCACATAAAATACACTTGAAAATCAATTCATTCTATAGTTAATTATAGCATCTCTTGTTTTATATGTGTTGTAAACCAAAGAAATTTTAAGGAAGCTAGAGTCACAGTGGCAACATCATTTTGTATTCTCCATCTTTGGTGTTCATGTTTGTAATTGTGCTTGTGCTTGCAGTGACAAAGTACTTTGACAAATTTGCAATAATATGCATTATTTGATGTTATATTTTGGTGGTAGTGGTGTCACCTTGTAGGGGTATGTATATGGTGTTTGCTAACTTTTCGTATATTTTCAATGGTATTTGTTGAAGTAATTTTTATGCATCAATCATTGTTACTTTTCCATAGTTTAATTATGTCTTTGATTGAAACTTTTGTTGTTTAAATATAGAGGTAGGTTTGCTAACAAGTGTTCTGGAAGTGATGTTTTGGTGGGTGAACTTCAATTTTGGTAGAGTCGGAACATCTCTTTCAAACACTTAAAGTTTTTATACAAAATTGAATAGAAAAGATGGTGTACATGTGTTTTTTAGAGTTCTCATGGAAAGCAATAGCATTTTTTTTAATGAAAGAGTGGGAATTTTTTTGAAATATTAAACTTAATTATTATTTATTGTTGTATTTGTATATTGTGTGTTGATTAGAAAATACAACTTTATAAAATTAAATATAAAGTAATGATACTATATAATAATTTATTATATTCAATTTGATTGATCTAATGAATTAAAAGGGTCTTTCCGTAGAGTCACCTAAGAATTTTTGCAGATTTGAACATAATATTTAATTATGGTTAATTTTTAATATATTAAAACAAATAGTAATGTAGTTTTGAAAAAAAAATTTAAATGATATTTTTTTAGTTATTAAATATTAATAGTTAATGCTATATTACGTTGTTTTTTGAAAATTAATATTAAATGTGTATAGTTTATACTTATTAAACAAATATTAATAAGTAACCGCTATATTACACTAGTTTTTGAGATCATATTAATTAATTAAAAAAAAATCAACTCAAACTTTAAAGAGGGGATTCAACAATTATAAATGAGTCAGGCCCTATCGGACAGATCTTTTGATAAATTTATGGGAAAATAAATAAATTTAATTAAAATTTTTAATGGAAAATAATATTATATATATATATATATATATATTATATTTATAATATATTGTGTATTAACGGGTCAACAATAATTTGTGGCTAAGCATTAAACAAACAAAATACTAAAGGTGTTAAGAATGAATAGGATGATAAAATACATAAAAAACAATAAGGATCAAGAAAATAAACTCTAATGTAGTATAAATCAACAACAAATATTATAAAAAGGACACCAATACCTAGTAGATAAACAAA
This sequence comes from Pinus taeda, assembly GCA_000404065.3. Lineage (NCBI taxonomy): Eukaryota > Viridiplantae > Streptophyta > Pinopsida > Pinales > Pinaceae > Pinus > Pinus taeda. The sequence continues at coordinate 34,826 of APFE031302822.1, forward strand.
CAAACAAAATAAATCGCAAAAATAAACCTAAAAAACTAGGAGGACATGACAGGGCAGTGTGGTATGTTTAAAGTTGAATTTGGAAAATATTGAATTTAGTGGGTATTTGGATGTATATTTTGGAAATAAAGGATTATAGATTTTTATTTTTGTTAGATTGGTTTATTTGGTCAATAGTGGTGTTTTTGGGCACATGGTTTTAATTGCCCATGGTTTTGTGCCTGTGAATTGTATGTAATGAAGCCTTTAAAAGACTTGGGAAGATTTTATTGTAATGTGCCAAGGATGTGAGTAGTGAAGTCTTATTTGGTAGTTGGTGACCAAAGGGCTACTAGAATATTTTGTTAGCTAGTTTTTTCCCAGTTTAGGGTTTACCAAGATAAACATTGTGTTTATGTGTATTTTTGTTGTTGCTAGTATTTATATTTCTTATGTAATTTATCTTTGTAATTTTTAACATGGTATCAAATCCATAGGGTGAGGTCAAAGTGGAGAGATAAGCTTGATGGGCTTTGATTAAAATGGGTGAGAATGATAAGAGTGATGGATATATGCAAGAAGACATACAAGAAAATACATGCCAAGCTTCTTTTTGAGACCATATTTATGTCAAGGATGCACGCAAAGTGTTTGATATATGATTTATCATGGTTTGTTTACTTCATATTGTAGATTTTTAATGGTGAAATGGGTGACCTATGCAAGAAGAACAAGAAAATACATGCCAAGCCTCCTGTTGAGACCATATTTATGTCAAGGATGCATGCAAAGTGTTTGATATATGATTTATCATGGCTTTTTTACTTCATATTGTAGATTTTTAATGGTGAAATGGGTGACTCATGGAAGAGAGATGTTGGTTATGTATTTAGACATCAATAATTCAAAAAGATTTATTAAGATGGAGTTGAAAATTTTACATGTAAGTAGGAATATTGTTGTAAGACTTGATAAGGCATGCATACCCATGAGAAATTAGTGGTAAAGATTTTGAGGGGGATAAGGCCTAGAGGTGAGTAGTGTTGTCAAGTTTTAAGGGGAGTTTTTAGATAAAATTGACTAAGTGAAAGAGTCAAAGTTACTTGGTCAACAGTAGTGGTTTTGGGCACATGATCTTGGTTGCCTATGGGTTTTCACTAGTCAATTGAATGTAATGAAGCCTTTAAAAGGCTTGGGAAGACTTTATTGTAATGTGCCAAGGATGTGAGCAGTGAAGGCTCACTGCTCATGGTTGCCAAGGGCATATATTATTACTCAACACTATTTCTTATATATATGTTAGCTAAACTTAACTTGGTGAAAGAGTCAAAGTTATTTGGTAAAAATGATGGTTTTTGGCACATGGTTTTGGTTTCCATGGTTTTCTACCCATGGATTGCATGTAAGGAAGCCCTTAAAAGGACTTAGAAGACTTTATTATAATGTGCCAAGGACGTGAGAATATTACTCAATACTATGTCTTATATATATGTTAGCTAAACTTGACTTGGTGAAAGAGTCAAAGTTATTTGGTAAAAAATGATGGTTTTTGGCACATGGTTTTGGTTTCCCATGGTTTTCTGCCAATGGATTGCATGTAAGGAAGCCTTTAAAATGCCTTAGAAGACTTTATTATAATGTGCGAAGGATGTGAGACCTTGGCCAAACTGGCCTGATTTTGGCCAAAGGACTAATAAATTATTTTGTTAGTTGTTTTTTTCCCAAATTAAAGTTTTTTTTCTCGATTGAGATTTTTCTAAGATAAACATTTTGTTTATGTGTGCTCTTTTTGTTGCTAATAAATTTATCTTTCTTAATTGATTTTTCTCGGGATGTTATAGTGATGCATATGTGCTTGTAAATTACATAGGTTCAAACTTACCATTAATAAAATTGTATATGTTATTGATCTTTGACATGCTCTAATTTCCATTTATCTTATGTATTGTAATTATTGGCATACAACCTAACAGAAACATTCTTCTTCGATAATATTTTTCATAACAATTTTGTTCCCTTAACACCGTTAACTAATTCTTCTATGTTGTAGTTGTTGGCATAGAAATTAACAAGAACATTCTTGTTGAGTAATGTTTCTCATAACAATTTTATTGTCTTGCCCTAAGTTACAAATCTTCCTTCATTGTTCTCGTGTTCATCAATGGTTGGCACTTCATTTAAAAGTGAGAGTATTGTTTCATTGACTTTGTACATCTTTAACATGTTTCATATAACATAGATTTTCGGTATAACTTGATGTGAATTACAATTCACATCATGTGTATGTGTTAATGGTTTCTATTTGATGCATATAGCAATTAATGATTAATGGTATTTGTTACTATTGCATGTGTTTTTTTCCCTTTTCAGAGGAAACATGTTTGACTTTATTAGATTAATGGTTTATAAAGACAATCTAATTGTTCATAAAGAGACACTTCTATGTATATAATTTGTTGCATGAATATTTGTTGAAAGTGTTATAAGTTTTTCTTAAGTTTACTAGTTATTTTTGAAATATCTATATTTGTATTTTAATAACTTTTTAGATATTATATTTACTATCAAGTTTGTTAGGTAAATGCAACTATGTAGGGGTAACATATGAGGTAGGTATAAATTTTGTTAGGTAAATGAAACTATGTAAGTGTAACATATGAGGAAGGCATAAAGTGCAAATCTATGTTTGCATTTTAAACTATTCGTATATATTAAACAAAGTTATTATTTTATATTTATATATATTAGTTTTATTTGTGGTGTAGTTATCATCTTGATTTAAGCTACATGAAATTGTAGTGATGGATTTTTTTTTGTAAACTCAGGCAGGTACTTTTCTATTAACAACAGTCAACGAAACTATGTACATACACAGAGATCCACCATCCGCCCCGAAGGGAAACCGGGTAGGGAAACCTCCAAAAGACAGAGTTTATCATCTCACAGCTCTAGAACGAGCACAGGCAGTTGAAACTTACTAACAAACTATCAGCACACTAGAGATACCTCTTTAACGCCTGTTACATACTACAAACTGAGCCAAAACTACTTCTAATGGTCCTTATCATTTCAAATTGAAAACATAGCAAAGCGAATCAATCATCCATGATCTCCAGTTTCACCTCTTCCTCGCGGTGCACCTTGGTTAACAGCTTCAGACTACTTTTGATATCCTCAAGTTCCCTACCCTGATTCAGCAGCGCGGAACGCAAACTCTTCATTTCCTCTTTCAAGCTCGTGTACCCTTGCGCAATCTCCGTCATTTCCTCCGCAATTTGTTCCATTGCTTTGGCGAGCAGACACTTCATCACCCAGTACATATGCAAAGCCTGTTTATACTGAGAGAGGTGACCCCTGGTGTTACCTGGGTCCGGCAAAAGGGAGCACCAGTCTACCATCTCAGGATCGGAGGCCTCCTCCATAACGTTCTTTTCTAGATTCTCTATAATTCTTCTTATATCCTCATTGGCTTCGTTGTTGTACACGCGCTCTGCCTCTCTAGCCGTCTGATTCATTGTTCGGCGCCCTCTTTTCCGCTGGTTGGGGGGCTGCATTTCATTGTCTTTTCTCACAGCTTGCCTGGTTCTTCCGCGGCCTCTGCTGCCTCTGCTCTTACCTCTTCTAGGATCGCTTTCCCGCATATTACTTTGGCTTCCTTGGCCGACTTCGAACCTCCCTCTCCCTCTGCATTCATCCTGCCCTTGCCTCATCTCGCCTTCACTGTTTATTCCTTCATCCTCCGTCCCCACTTGAAACTTCCTCCTGGTCCTTTCCTCGCTCTCTTTAACCCTCTGATATTTCTTCGTTCCCTGTATGTTGTCATCCTCCTAGTTCCTCTGATTACCCGGATTCCTCATCGTTCTACCAGCCTCCTCCCTCTCAAATCTTACCTTCCTGCCGCCCTCCGCCATAGTCGCTTGCTCTATTTGGGAACAGGATTCACACACTTTACATCCAGTCTCAGCCACCTTCACCATCTTGCATGTCCTGAATTTATTAGCTTCGATGTCTTCATCGGCTCTCTTAGCTCTATTGCCACCTCGTCTGCCCGCCCTCAACACTCCGCCACCGTTTCCCTTCCCTCTAGTTACCATAATTAACATGGTTACTTATCTCGGGATCCTTTCTTCCCTGAAATCTCTTCCTGCATCCTCTAACATGATTGCCCTGGAGTGAGGTTTGTACTGACAGTCTCTGCCTTCCATCATTACTCTGCGCTTGGTCCTTTTCTCCACCCCGATCGGGGTCTGCTTGTATCCTTTGTCATATCTATACTTTGACATCATTGTCCTGCTTAATAATGATGTTTAATTCCTCCCATTGAATCCATTCCATCTGTGATGGCCATATGCTATCTACTTTGTCGTTCAGTTCATTGCAGCCCCAATTCGCCAAGTAGTCAGCAGCTCTATTGCCTTCTCTCCTAACATGGTGTATAACCTTGTACTCAATATGTTTCATTGAAACTGCTATTTCCTGAATGAGGCATGCTGTCCTCCAGCTTTTGGTCACCTATTCCCACACTTTCCCATCATTTAATTTTCTTATTGTTTCAATGACTAAAGTTGAATCCCCTCCTATTTCTAGTTTCCTATATCCATTTCTTATTGCAATCTTAATTCCTTGGTACGCAACCATGAATTTTGCTTCATTATTACTCATCATGCCTCCACGATCAACATAAATCCACCTTGTTTGGCCTTGACTATCTCTGAAAATCCCACCATAGCCCGCCAGGCCCGGATTTCCTTTTGACGCTCCATCGAAATTAAGTTTAATAAAACCTCCCTGAGGTCGGACAAACACTGTTGAACTTTGGTTCTGAATATTATGTGGTTTTTGCTGCTGAGGATAAACCATCGTTTGGCTTATATTTAGCTTCCTTAGAATTCGGTCCTCTTCTATACTAGTGTTCCAATCCTCCTGGCTCCAAGAATCCGAGAGGATAGTTTCTTTTATTAGATTTTTCATTCTCTGCCATAGCTCCTCCAGAGAGATAATATTGTCTTGGAATATCCTTCTATTTCGCTCTTTCCAGATGGTCCATATGTTGAATCCTACAGCCATATTCCAGGCTCTTCTCACAACCAGACTTTGAAATTGTCCCCTTCCCCAATGGAAGATAGTTTGGACAACATTTTGGGGGTTACGGTTCGTCTTTCCAAGGAGGCTGCTGATCTATTCCCATTGTTCCCGAGCTATCGGACAGGAGTTTAGAATATGTTCCTGAGTTTCTTACATAAGCTGCATCTTGGTGGACCTTGGAACCCTCGTTTCTGGAGTTGATCCCAAGTCAGGATGCGACTTTTTCCCACAAGCCAGGTGAACATTGTAACCTTTGGCCACCATTTGTTGTTCCATAATTGTTTCCAGTCATGAGTCTGTTCTTCCAACATATGTTTAGATTTTATGAGATATGCTTCCTTAACCGTGAAGGAGCCTTTTGTAGATCCGCCCCATCTGAGGATATCCGACCCTTTTCGCTTTTTGATCCTTCTGGAATCCATCTCTTTTATTATCCTTGATTTGACATCATCACTAATATTATCAACCCAGACCCCAGGGTCTTTCCATTCCCTCCATATCTCATTTTCGCCTCCTTCCTTCCAATAATATTTTACATGGGTTAAGCCTTTGGCCTGCACTTCTCTGTAGATGATTTGCAACCCCTGAATGTCCATCATTCTTTCCCTCTGCTGCCAGGCCTCTTCCCAAAATTTTGTTGTCCTGCCATTTCTGACCTCCCAGAAAGCATGCATATTTATAATGTTCCTGTTCTGGCATGCCATATCCCATATCGTAGATCCTTTTGGCATCTCTTCCTTTCTCAAGATTCCTTCAGTTGTGGTTGGCATTGAATATTTCTGCGTCTATATCTCTTTCCATAAATCCTTACCTCCTTTCATCCAGTGCCACCATAGTTTCACTGCTAGGACTTGGTTCAACAGAAGCGGGTCTCTGACTCCTAGTCCCCCTGCCTCCTTTGGTTTTGTTAGACTATTCCAAGAGATTAATGTTCACTTCTTCTGTTGATTTGGCCCTCCCCATAAGAAGTTCTGGAAGATCTCAATCATTTTGGTGCTTACTCCTTTCGGGATTGCCATAACTGATAGTGGGTAAATTGGGATTGCTTGTAGAGTTGATTTCAGAAGAACAAGACGTGAAGCTATGTTCAACGTCCGAAAGGACCAGCTAGATAACCGATTCTTGAGCTTCTCAATAATTGGTTGCCAATTAGCAATCCTTAGCGGCCTTACGTCAAGTATGGTTCCCAGGTATTTTGTTGGAAATTCTCCCTTTCTGAACCCCAGCGTTCTTATCAGATGGTTTTGACAGTTTCAGGAGTGTTGAAAATAAAGGATTTTGACTTGTCCTTATTAATCTCAGTACCCGATGCTTCCATGATTAAGTCTAAAACCTCTTTAATCCTTTTGACCTCTCTCAAGGATACCTTACAAAAAATCATGATATCGTCTACGAACTGCTAGTGAGTGACAGGGATGTTATTTCCCCACAGTCTCAGCCCTTTTAATTTCCTCTCTCTGAGCTCTTTTTTGATATATCTTCCCAATCCCTCAGCCGCTATTATAAACAGGAAAGGAGACAAGGGGTCTCCTTGCCGCAGGCCTCTTGAAGCATTGAATGTCAAAGTTGGGGAACCATTCATAAGAATGGAGAAATTAGGTGTGGAATCATGCTAAGTATCCACTTCACTCACCTGTGACAAAAACCATAAGCCAAAAGGATTGACTCTAGATACCTCCAGTTTAAGCGGTCATATGCTTTGGACAGATCCAATTTTATCAACATGCCTGGTTCCTTTTTCTCTTTCAAAGAATGTATTATTTCTTGAGAAACTACTACACCATCAAGGATTTGCCTTCCTTCAACAAACCCGGTTTGTTCAGGGGATATTATGCTGGGGAGGATTGGCTTCAGTCTTTTGACCATTAAGGTGGCTATAATCTTATAGATGACATTACAAAGAGCAATTGGTCTAAAACCTTCAGCAGTTTCTAAATGATCTGTTTTAGGAATTAAAGAAACGAAAGTAGCGTTGAGACCCGGCCATACCTTTTGCTATCTTCGTGCTTCCTCAACAACTTCTAGGATTTACTTTCCTATGAACTGCCAGCTTGCTTGGTAGAATTCAGCCGTGAATCCATCAGGTCCCGAAGCTTTGTTTTGTTTCATGCCTTTTACTGTTTCCTCTACTTCCTCCAAGGTAACAACTCTCATCAGGGCTAAGTTTTGGTCTCTGGTCACCAAATTTGGAATTTCATTGCTTATCCTTCGAATGGCCTCCTCTCTATTCCCCTGGGTTTCAGTGAGAATACCTTTGAAATGACCTGAAATTGTAGTGATGGATTTGTTGTTTTCATTTAAGCTTTATTAAATTGTAATGATATGGTCAATTTTCGTCAAATTAAATCTCTCTAAAAAGCGATTATATGTGTTTATTCCATCGCTAAAATTTTCTTTATTCCATTTTTTTTGTAAGCTTAGGAATTTATTAATCATTCAAGAGATAACATGCACATCATGAGTTTTCCTACTACAATCTATCATTGGGGAAACTAGACCAGTGGCGAAAAAAAGTCTTTTATCCAAAATTTGATATAGTACTCAACATAACTGTATGCATAGCAATTATTTGTATTTTTCCTAGTACTAACATGCATATACATAAACATAAGATCACCAAAATGGTAGCTAAGCTACTTCAATGCTCTGAGTACTATAGGCCTACATGCCCAAGTAAGAGTGTTGTTGTAAACAAAAAGGAGAGCCATGAAAAAATTAAGTAGAAGTTGACACATCAATTGTTGCCTCTGATGGGCCTCGTGAAGTAGGACCTTTTCCTTTTGAGAGGAGAGCCTTAATTCATGCTAGCCTAAGACCGATGTCCCTATTCTCGAGGGACATTGCCCAATTCTCTTCTTATGTAGCACTGAGCTGAAGAGAGAGCTTATGTTTGATGCCATCTTTGTACTCGAGAGATTTACTAATTAGAGTTTTAACATCTCCATATAGTTCTACAATGCAAAGGTACTAGTTTTGTTGACCATGAGTGTGGCTCGAATGTGGAAACTACTCAGCCAATGAGGAAATGATTCCGCATCGATGTGCTCATTTATTTCATGCCTAGCTTCAATAACATCTTGGTTAAATGCATACTAAATGTGCTAAGGATGTGCTCATGAATCGCTGCGTAGTGGCTTGAGGCTTGAAGTGATCTCGTGAGCTCCCTTCACCTTTGCTCGAGGAGTCATGCCTACTTCGCATGCACTGGAAATGAATGAATAATTAAATGGGTTGGAAAGAAACTATGGAAAAAGAAGGGTAACGAGAATGCTCAAACCTAGGTAAACCTCTTAAGGAAACGTGAAAGGATTTAACAATTAGGGAGGTTGTGACTAAAAAGGACAGTTTGTGAGTGATGAAAGAAATAGTAAGTCCAAATGCAACACAAGAGGGTAGTGAGTAATCCAATTGAACTAGTTGTAGAAGTTTTGGTACACCGATGGGGCACAAGAGATGTTAGCACTTAGTTTGTACTTTCAAAAAAGGGGTCAAAATGTGTTGAAAATCAATTAAGACTTTTATTTCAAGCAAATTGGACTTAAGTATAGGGTTAGGAAAAATTTGGTGTAAAAGGTGGCATAAGAATTAAGAAACATGTTAAGAAAGCGATTTTTTCCGTGCCAAAGTTTTTACTCAAGTCTTACACCAATCGGATGCCAAAAACAAATCATTTGGGGAATTTTGAGGTCTAAAATGAGCCTTCTAAGAAAAATGTAAAACCAAAATAATCTTTATAAGAACCAATAGGATTCAAGATAATGATGTCAACTATGGGGGACGATTCACCATTTTTGGAGTTAAAAAGTAAAAAGATTAAAAAATAATAAAATAATAAAATTACTTTTTCAACTCGTATTTTAAACTTATCTCCCTAAGGTTTTAATCAAATTTCGAGTGGGAGTACTCGTTGGATGCAAAATTTAATTCCTCATCCAAGGAGTACCCATGTTTCATACTTTCGATGGACCTTGCTACACAAAAAATGAGAAATATATGAAAAAAAACGTGATTTCAATCACGTTTTTCAATCACATTTTTTCATGTATTTCTCATTTTTCATGTAGCAGGGTCCATCGAAAGTATGCAGCATTTGTAATCCTTGGATTAGGAATCAAATTCTTCATCCAACGAGTGTTTCCACTTGAAATTTGGGTAAACCCATAGTGAGATAAGTTGAAAATACGAGTTGAAAAAATAGTTTTTTTCTTTTTTCCGTCTAAAATTTGATGATGTAATCTAATTTTATTTTATTATTTCCACTATTATTTTATAATTTCCTTAGGAGGCCCATTTTAGTCCTCAAACTCCCCTAATGAGTGCTACAAAATATTTTCTTAGCGCCTAAAGGGCTGCGCTATGAAATATTTTCATAGTGCCTATAGAGTTATGAAAAAAATAAAGTTCTAAGTTATCATTTGGGTCATTTTAAAAGCTTTAAATGTCTTTGATGTAACATAATATATGATATGAATTGATGTGATGGTTTGAGGTGGTTTCAAAAAGTTAAAGGAGGTTTGGAGAAGAAAAGTGTTGAAACCAGAATTGTTCACATACCCACTAATTCCATCAAACCTAGGTTGTTTGCTGGTAGAAAACATGAAGTTTTTAGTAGTTTTTGACAACCTGTGGCAAAGTTCTCAGTTTTTGTCAGTCAAGTAATGGGAAAGTGAATTCATGTAAGATGATTTGAACCAGATGGAGTATGGTTCAAGGTTTGTGATGAAATTGCACCTTTATTCAGAAATGCAAGATAGGAGTCAATTTTCCAGCAGTTTGATGGTTACAATCTGAGTTGGTGTTATGATTTTATTCACTTTTTTATGGCAACAGAGCTGAGATAAGAGGAATGAAGTTTGAAGTCAGTGAAGATTCAATAGCATAAGCCACATGTTGCTTGTCGAGGGTGAGAAGTGGTTTAAGAAACAAATGATGCAAAAGGTGGATCTCAATTTCTTCTTAAAAGGAGAGTATCAGAATCCTAATTAGAGCATGAGAATCCCTCAGAAGATGTTGAAGCCTGAATAGTCTAACACTCTAAACATTGTGCAACTCTTCTTCACATGTGAAGGTAGGTATTCAAAAATCTACCTTTACCATATGATATTTTTATATCATTTAGCTGGGTTTGGGAAGATGAGTACGCCTTATTTCTTACATCAAAGTTTATTTAAAATGGCCACTTAAGTTAGAACCAGGGCAGATCTATTGCCTCATGATATATGTCATCATGGCTTAATCAAGGTATTGTACATACATGAATTGAATAAGAAAATGGAGCAGTCAAGGAGAAGAACTTTAGTGAACCCTACAACTAGAAGGCAAAAGAAGGTTTGGGTTGCAACCAGTATTGAAACCATAGTTCCAGAAATAGAGGGAGAACTTAGTCATATCCATGTTAAAGAATAGATTGAAAACCTTGTAAATCAACCAGAGATTAAGGTTTATGAGAAGAGAACAAGAAGACAACATAATCAAACCTTAGAAAAAGAGGAGGATAAGCATATAGTAGTAGAAAGTGAGAAAGGGAAACAAAGTATGGATATAAGGGATGAAGACGCAGAAATAGATTCTAGGGTTTACTATAGGAAGCCCCATACTCATCCTACAAATAAATTAAGACTAAGCTTTAAAGAAAATCTTAATCCTAAGCTCAAGGAACAAATGATAATTGATGAAGGGGGAAATGTAGAGTCTTCAAAGGAAAAGAAAAAGGCTACTGGACATGGGAAAATAGAGTATGCATGTAGAAAAGGGAAAGGAGATTTAAAAGTTAGCATAAGCATGCAAAAAGGTAATAGAAGGATGACAAGAATCCAAGACAAGTTAAACCTCCTTGCTCAGGCTGAAAAATCTATGGAAGAATGATATACTTACCTCATTGATAGAGAAGTATATGGAACCCTAATCTTGTTGAAAAACCCCTAAATTTACCTCATCGTTTTGGCATGCTCCAGTTTATCTTTTTGACAATTAGTTTATCTTCAGTGCTTTATGGTAATATGTCATAAAGTTATGTGAATGAAGAAGAGAAGAGAATACAAATCAACATAAGAGAGAAGGGACTTGAAGAGTGTAAATAGTTACATAATACAATTGCATAGTTTCAACAAATTTCACAGGTTCATGTATCAATTTTTCTAGAAGAGAGGAATGTGAGTTACAGTTCCAAATATGAAGCCTACAAAGGTGTGAACAGTTCCAAATCTGACACTATAGCTATGACTCTTCCTTTTCCAAGAAGAATAGCAAAGGATTCGTACAACAATTTCAAAATGCCTTAACCAATGTTTAAATGACAAATAGAGATTCAAATAGCTAGAAGGAGAGGATTTTAATTATGTTTTACAAATTAAACTATCAAATATTGTAAATATTTTACAGTTATGCTACCAGACTTTGTGGATCTTAAATTTTATGTATTTTTCCTATATAATACATCAAAAATAAGGAAAAAGGTTGGACTTTGAAATAAAGTAGTATTTTGCTGTCGTGTGACCAAATTATTCATCTTTTCAAGTGCTAAGAGGACTAGGATATTATGTTCATGATACAAAGATTCATGTGATGGTATGTTCAATCAATTTTATTCTATGATAGTTTCATTTCTATGTGATATCATTTATATGTTATTTATGGTGTTTAAATGAGATTATGTGACATAATTAATTAGTTAATGCTCTGGTTCATATTTTTTAGACATCTACACTCTTTCTCCTAAAGCTTGCAGAATTCATGTTTTATGCCCTGCTATAGTGGATTGTTTTCTCCTTGTACTACATTTCATATGAGTTTTATATGTCTACAATTTTTCATATATCATGCCTTTGTCTCTCTTGATTCACATAGTCAAGAAATTGATAGCTACACCTAAAAACCTGATTTGTTGCCCCCATTTCCCAACAGATTAATTGCTTCATCCCAACCAGCACACTTAAAATCCAAAAACCATATTGAAGATCTAGTCATTATTTGAAGATACAAATAGTTAATAGGCTTAGTGATTAGGTTGTGAGGGAGAGCCCTCTCTGGATGAAGGGGCTAGCCTTCAATCTGCAAGATGGTTTTAAAGGTTACCTTAGGAAGTTTTTCTGCTACAGGCAAGAAAATGATTTGAGTGCTAATAGGAGATAGAGGCCCAAACCCCTTTGTGAAACTAAAGGGAGGTGTAAATATATAAGGACACATAATATCTCCAAATACAAGAGAGTGAAGAGAAGAGCAATACTATAACTAATGAAGATGAGTGCAACAATAATTTCCAACACAATTTATATCAAACATAAAAAGTTGAGACTGATAAAGAGTCACTTGAAATCAAGCACTTCCAAGATGGGAATTATGCCACAACCACAAAACATAAAGTCAAGGTCCTCCACAGTCCATTATGTATCACAAACAGCTAACTGATGAGCACCAGTATTGCAGCAAGAATGCTGCAACTCCTCGGGATACCAACTTTACTTTATCAACCTAGGGTTCGTACAAACTTGGAGGTGACAGTGTTGTATACACAAGCATATCCGATGGGTCCACTCTTTGTCACTGTTGAGCTATCAATAGACCACTATGGTTTCTCAAACCAGCCTTCTATTGATTTAGAAGAAGCTTTATTACCAATGAGGAAAGGGGAAATTTGTACTAATTGAAATCTTGTCTACTGTAGTAAGGAAAGACTAAAATCAAATGCTTAAATACACCACTCATCTAACTAATTTCTAAGAGTATTTCCTTCAAAAGAATGCTAAGTTAACATGTGTATAATCCTACTGTCCTAGGCATGCAATCTGAAATAACCAAACATTCTACTGTTGTGCATGTAAATGAACACAATAACTCTTTTTTCCCTTTTTGTCCTTTTTGTGAAAAATATGAATGCTAAATCCTCTTGGTAATGTGGCAGGTAGGTTAGAGATGGTGGTGGAAGGTCAGATGTCTTGGGAGGAAAGTAGGGGTCTTATCCTGTCTTCCTGGATTCTTTTTCAACAATTCCGCCTCAAAACAGGCCACTACAAGTAGTCCTACAGGATGTCCTAATGCTTCCTACAAGATGTCCTAATGCTCCTACAGGATTCGTCCGAGAGAAATAGGAGTGATTTGGAAGGTGGTGTAGGGCTCAAGGAAGGTGAATGGTGGGAGAAATAATGCAAGGGAGTGACCAAGAATTCTTTAGAGCTCAAAATAGAGTTTGTAAGATGGTTTGATTTGCTCAACAAATCTGGAGACCTGTTCTTATGGAAGGATGAATTGTTTGAAGGACTTGGTGCGAAAAGTGACGATCATGGATGGATGAGATTAGGATGGGGTTGCTGGTCATGAGATCTCCCTACACTGTTGGAACTCTTTCACTGCATCAATCACTAGTGTTTATCCATGAAGCATGTCAAATAAGAAAGATTTTCAATCAACTAAAGAAAACATAATTTCATTATCTAGTTGCCTAATTTATGCATGGAAATACTTGCAGAATGATTTAAAACACTAGGAGATCTAATAAAATGTTGAATATATCATAAATTACAATTGAATCCTATTCTTGAAACTAAAAAGATGTTGGCCTAAGTAGCAGAAAACCCTAAATTCCATGAGAAATCATAATTCTTTCTTTTTGGGGTTGCATAGGGGTTCTTTCCTCAAACCATGGTCCCTGAAGGGAGGAGTGAGGCCAAATCCACCTAGTAAAAACTTTTTGATATTCCTTTATCTTTCTAAGATACTACTAAAGCAAAGAAAAAATGGAAGCAAACTAATCCAAATTCACAACTACTTGCAATGAAATAATGCTAAAACCAATTCAACCATTAATCTATGAAATCAACTAAGCATACAAATACAAGAAGAGGAGCCTTTGCTGCTAGGGTTGTGCCCTAACCTAAGAGCTTCATCCCTCTGAGTCAACTCAGTGCTGGATCAAGGAAATGCTCATTCTCATTATCATATCAGAAAATTTACATAACAATGTCTTCCACAAGTTTTGAACTCAAAAATGCTTAGTGATTTTACATAAAAAAATATGAATCCTAATGAGGCTCTAGGCCTCCTTATTTATACAACTGAAGTCTTTGACGACTTCCTTAAATCTAGGGAAGCTCGGCTCCCAAACTCAGGATGAATTGGTTCTTAACTGTCACTGGCTCGATTGCCTTTTGATCTTCATGACTCGGCTGCTTTCAACTCCGAGCTAGTGTGATTTGATAGAGGAATACTCGAACGAGTGATGATTAAATGAGGAGGATCTATCTCCTACAACCTCTCCTCCTTGTCTAATTCAAGTTTCTTCTCTTAATTAGCCAAAATTGCCATGATTTGCTCTCAAAAACCTACAATCAATGCACATTAGTCCACTAGACATAACATCTTATTTTTACTCATCTCACTAAGCAAGATATAATCAAAATATGTAAGGAATTATGAGAAGAGTTGATTTAAATAAGCTTGGAGGTGTATTAAGGTCCATATAGTTACCCAATGATGAGGCTCATCATCACCCCCCTGAAAGCGTTGCTCATCCTCTTAGCAACTCAATCTATATCCATGTCCTTCATTGCTCTAGTGGCTTCCTCGACATCCCATGCTTTTGCTGTAGTTTCCTCTTCCTATGAATATAATCCCGTCTTCCTCTCTTTCTCTTCCCACTTCTTTCTTTCTTCCTCTTCCTTCTTTCCTTCCAAAATCCCTAAGAATAGTGGTGGACTGAGTCTCAAGCGAATCCAATTGAATTTGAGTCTTTGTAGAGCTTGCTTGTACATGGTTGTTTTGTTTAGTGCCTCTCTCATTCTCTGAGGAGAATGGTATTATCTGACTTTCAGGCTGTAGGGAAAGGTGTTCCATCTCCATTGGAAATATTTCATGTTTTCATCTCCTAACAACTTGAACATGTCTTCAAAGTCTGTGACTGCTTGCTCTTGGGCAGCAAGGTACCTAGGTGCAAGCTTAGGATCATTTACAATCTGGTTGTGGGTGCTGATGACAACCATTGGGTTAGATTTCTCAACTCTTATCATGAGGGGTTATGTCTCTTCTCTTTCCATTACCTTCTTCATCTCTGCAGCTCTTTCCTCCTCATGATTCATCCATGATGCCAAGGCCATCAATTTCAAGTCCCCTATTTTTGAATTTCGGTCCCACACATTCAAATATGTCAAGGCTAAGTTGTGTAGGTAAAACTTGGACATTTTTGCTCTATCTTCCAGGGTGACTTGATCACAGAGATCAATGAATTGCCCGTAGTCTTGGAAAGGCATAGTGCCTCTCTGTGCTAAAGTATTAATTTGGAACTGTAGCCATTGTTCCTTAAGATACAAGACATAAGACTTTGCTAGCATCTTGCATTGGATTGCCTCTAAGGATAAACTGGCCATAGCTGCCAACTGGCTTTCCCTTTCTTGTAATTGTCCCCTTAGCCATGCATTCTTTGCTTCCAACTGAGCTTTCATCATTGCCTCTCTATCCCTTATGCTACTCATTTCTTTGCCCATCTCCTTTACCTTCTCCTCCATGTGGCCCACATCTTCCACTCCTTTGGATTTGGAAATTTGCATCCACGTGTGTTCTTGCCCTTTCTTTTTCAAGCTCAAAGAATAAGGGGATGGAAAATTTTTATTGGATGACCCTACCCCCTTCAATGAACCTGTAGTAAGAGTCGAGGTTGGGTTGAGGGCCAAGTTCTCCTAGTTCTGAGTCTTCCTTCTTTGTTTCTTGCTAAGTGATACCTTCTTGGTCCATTTTTTGAGTTTCCTGTAGGTTTAGCAAAGTTTCCTGTAGGATGGCCTCTGCTTCCTGTAGGTCCTTCTGTGTCTCCTATAGGAGACCTTTTCCCTTGGATGAGGTAGTCCTTGTGACAAGCCTCCTAACATAGGTGATGGGAGATTTGGGAGAGGCTTGTCCTAATGGTCCTTCTCCTTGATGTTTCTCAAGAGGATCTATCTTTTCTTGCTACTTTGGTGAGTCTTCAATGACAATAGGAATTTTGGTGGGGGTTTGAGGTCTTACTTGCCTAATTATTGTATTTTTTCTTGTCCTAAATTACAATGGGGTTTGTCTCTGTCTCTTCTCTTTTTTCTTGATAGGTGTACTTAGGGTAGTAAGAGCAGCTATTGCCTCTTTCTCAGTGGGTTATGCAGATACCCTTGGTGATTCTTCCCCTTCTTTTCCTTGAACTGTAGACCTCTATTCTTCCTTGCCTTTTGTTTCCTCCTTTCCATTCTCCTTCTCATCCTTGTCTTTCTCATTCTCTTCTTCCTCTGGTTCCTCACTCTTTTCATCTATTTCTTCTTTTTCTTCTTCTTCTGTCTCTTCCTCATTTTCTTCCTCCTTTTCATCCTATTTTTCCTCTTCATCCCTTTCACTAGCAGTGGGGCTTTTGTCATATTCAAGAGCTTTTATTTCTCCCTCTGCCTGCATGTCTTTGAAAGTTTTCCATGTAATAGAGAGTATTAGGTTTTGGAGAGCATCTTCTAGGATAAGTTTGATTAACCCATGATGGGCTAACTATTGATGTTTTCCTTCATGCACTTTGATGCTCATACCTATCATTGATTGAAGAAGAAAGTAGGGTATGCTTAGTCTTTTTTGAGGAGGTGTGACTGCTCCAAATCTTAGCTCTTGGAGAAGCCTGAAATGGTATCCATACACCACACTATATCTCCCTTCACATGATATATATTTAATAAGGTGGTAGCTAATTTCATTCCAAGGGTATGGAAGGCTTTCTCTTCTGACCCCATTTTTTTCCTCCATTGCCTCCTCCCCTTCCAAAAAGAATTTCTTCTTTGCAAGGGTGTTGTTACCCTTATCTTCCTTTCTCCAAGGCAACCCTGAAGGAAGTGTGGTGATTCTACCTATGAATTCAGGCATGATTTCTATTGAGAAGCCTTTCACCACAGCAATGGCATGGGTCCTAGTTAGTGGTATGAGTGAGAGAGAAAAGTCTCTAGCCACCTCATCATCGTATCCCATCATTTTTTCAAAGAAACCCATCCAATTTTTCCTTGTGAGGATTTCTACTACAGGAGGGTGTTGTTGAATTCTTACTGTGTTTGTGGGTTCCCTCTTGTTAAAACCCCTTGCCATTTTTCTTTGGTAATTGTGGAGGCTTGTATGGGTATAATTCAAGAATCTAGTGGGTGAGATAGATTAAATGGGAACACTGCAATATAATTCTCCTCGACTGCAACTTCCTTTAACCAAATGGAGGATTTTTTCTTTATTTTTAATTGGAAAATATGGGAAGGTATAACTCCTACCGACTGGTCACTGTCTAATGAGGACAACCTCTAATATTTCCTCCTTAAATGCCCACTTATAATCCTGTAGATGACTGCTCTGTATCATGTAGGTCTTCCTGTAGGATCCTGTAGGATCATGTAGATGCCTCTGTGCTGCAAAATACTCATTGTTTTTCTTGTAGGTGCTACTTCAAGAAGCCGAGAGCAACCTTGTTTCGATGAATCATCGATATTCTAAATGCCTTCTTTGCATGGACACCAGTGTTTTATTTACTCATATGGGTGATCGTGTGGGATGGTGTGCTGGTTTCCGAAGTACGAGCACCCACTTTTGGACCTTTGGTCCCACTATCACTCCATTATTCCTCCCTAGCTTGTAATCATCTCCCACTTTGATCATCTGTAATTTAACCATTTTTGGCCTTATCTCCTTTTTCCTCTAATTTGACTGTTGCCACATGTGGAGTTGTATAACTAATTTCTCCTCGTCGACTGGCCGAAGTTGGCTAAGTTAACTGACTACCTTCATTTATAAAACCAACTCTTTCATAATCCAACATTTTTTATCATATCATGCTAACGAGAGAGTATAAGAAAGATGACATACCTATGGGTAAGATGCTTGATTATGCTAGTTGTTGGAGAATGATGTCCTTGTGATGTGTATTTGTTGTATATTTTTTTTGTATTGGCCTCTTTTTATGCTTGTTTTCTTTGATGTGAAGGTACTAGAGAGTGATGTTGATGATCCTGCTACTGCTGATGTCCTGTAGCTACCTCTCCCATAAACTTTCATTCTTTTATTCACTTCTAGAGCATGAGGATTGTTGTCATGGGTAGAGAAGGGGTCTAGTGATTGGTAGGTGAGAGGTATAGCCTCCAAGTATTGTCCCCTTGTCCTTTGTTCCTACCCTCTTCTATTCTCCTTTTTTTGTTTTTTTCTTCTTTGCAAGCTGTAACCTTTTGGAATTGACTTATTGGATGATTGCAGGGGTAACATGGTGGTGAGACGCATGGTGATGAGGTGGTGGAGTGAAAATTTTATTTTTTGACATACGATGGTCATCCCCTTGCTCTACGGTCACTTTTCTTGGGATTCCCAAGCCATTGTAATTCCTATAGGAAACTCTTGTAGGTTTCTCGGGAATCCTGTAGGATTATAGGGAATCCTATAGAAAACACAGAGCTTGTGTAAACTGACCTGGAATAGTTCATAAATGGATGGATTGATGGATGATGAAGAATATGGGATGGAGGAAAGAAAATATGTACTGTACAGGTCCTTCTTCTCCTCTCAAGTTACTCTGATCCTCCTTCTGCTGACCTATAAGCAACATTTTCAAAATTTTTCTTTTTTCTTTATAGATATATATAATATATATATATAATCTTCTTTTTTTTTTTCTTTTTGAAAAGAACTAGTCTTCTCCAAGAGGTTTTTCTCCTAGTTGCTTGCCCTGGGTGCCTCAAAAGAGGTTTTCACCTAGAGATATTTTTATTTTTTTTTCGACACCATTGGGCCACCTCAAGAGGTTATCACCCCAACAGTGGGACTCAGTTACCTCATGGAGGTTTTCACCTGAGTCTCTTTATTATTTTTTCTTTTTTCTTTACTTTTTTCAGGGACTTGATGGGGTAGAAGCTAAGACTTGCTCCACCACCATCACTAACATGTTGATGCCATTGATGAATTCTTGCTTTGACAAGGGCTTCTTGTAGACCTTCAATTTGTGCCCATTGACAAGTAAAGGGATAGCCTCTGCATCAATGATTCTTATCTGTACTGAACCACTATCATGAAATTTTTCTATGACATAAGGCCGTAACCATCTAGTCCTTAACTTGCCTTTAAAATCCTTGTATCCGGAATCATACAATAAAGCCAAATCACCTTCTTGAAACTGTTTGTCCTTTATGTTCTTGTCATGCCAAATCTTCCTTTGAACATGAGTCACCTCTTTGTGCAGGAGGGCCTACATTCTAAATTCATCCAACCCATTCAGTTGGAGCAACCTTTCTTGTTGTGCCCTGGTGAGATCTAGATCTAGCTGTGCTACCATTCTTAAGGTGTTGTATTCAAATTCAATGGACAACAGGGTCTTCTTGCCATAGACTAGCTCATAAGGAGTGAATCCAGCGGTGGTCTTCCAGGTGGTATTGTAGGCCTAAGTGGCCTCAACTAATCTATCTACCCTGTTCTTTCTGTTGCCGCTAATTATTTTGGTTAGAATGCCTTCCAACGCTCTGTTGGTTACCTCCACTTTCCCATTAGCTTGCGAGTGGTATGGAGTGGATGTTCTAGGCTTGATCTTCTGTTGGCTTAACAAATTTTCAGTCATGTGAGATGTAAATTGAATGCCTTGATCAGTGACCAGTTCTCTAGGGTACCCAAACTTATAAAATACATTTTCCCTTAAGAAATCAACCACTTTCTCTTCTGTTGCTGCTTTGATAGCCTTGGCTTCATCCCACTTGGTCAAATAGTCAGTGCACATAATGATGTACTGCTTTTATTAGATGGAGGGTTAGTGGGTCCAATGAAATCCATGCCCCACTTGTCAAATGGCTTGAAAGTCACTTGAGGTTGTAGAGGAATTTCATCTCTTGGGGCAGATTTTCCCATCCTTCAGCACCAATCACACTGACTAGTATACCTCCTCACATCCTGGTGAAGAGTGGGCCAGTAATAACTAGCTTGTAGCACCTTGAATGTTGTCCTTTTGGCTACAAAGTGACCTCCACAAGGCGCATCATGATAGGTCAAAAGGATGTCAAATAATTCCTCCTCCCTGACACATCTTATTAGAATTTGATTCGGGCATAGTTTGAAGAATTTGCCCCCAATCCAAGTGAATGAGGTGCTCTTCCTCACAATCTTGATTTTATCCTTGAAGGACAAATTTGGTGGAAGCTGTGCAAACATCAGGTAATTTTCTATGTCATCAAACCATGGAGAGAGAACTGAAATGGCGAATAAGTATTCATCCGGTATCTGATCATCAACCATTCCTTCCTCCCCTGCAGGCAAAGTCAATCTGGATAAAAAATCTGCAAAACATTCTCCTTGCCAGGATTATCAATAATAGTTAGATCAAACTGTTGTAATAAAAGTAACTATCTAATAATCTGACCATTTACATCAGGTTTATTCATCAAGTATTTAATTGCAACAT
Organism: Pinus taeda; assembly: GCA_000404065.3. Lineage (NCBI taxonomy): Eukaryota > Viridiplantae > Streptophyta > Pinopsida > Pinales > Pinaceae > Pinus > Pinus taeda. Next base: position 55,287 of record APFE031302822.1, read on the forward strand.
GGTCAGTATGTACAAATTTTTGGTAACCTTTAGTGTAATTCCTAAATTTGTTCAATGAATTCACAACATCTAGGAGCTCCTTTTCAATCACTGTGTAGTTCAGTTTAGCTTTTGACAGATTCTTACTGATGAAGTAAATGGCATAAGGTAACTTGTCATCTATTTGGCCTGGAGTTTCTCCTATGGCTTTGTGAGAGGCATTAGCATGTATATGGAAAGGAAGGGCCCAATTTAGGCCTCAGCAAATAGGTGCAGTGGTCAACTTATCCTTTAGGGTGTCCAAGGCTTCTTGATAGCTTTCTAACCATAAAAATTCAGAGTCTTTGGCCAATAACCCAAATAAAGGAGAAGCTAACTTGCTAAAGTGTTTTATAAATATCCTATAGTATCTAGCTAAACCTAGAAAACTTCTGACATCCCTTTGTTTTTGTGGAGGTGGGACCCTTTGGATGATGGCTATAATATTTGGGTCCACCTGCAGTCCTTTCTGGGATATTGAATGACCGAGAATAGTCCCTGCAGCCATCAAGAACTCACATTTTTCGGGACTAAGGGACAAGTTCATTTCAATGCATTTTTTCAATACCTTACCCAAATTGAACAGAGCCTCCTGGAATCACACCCATAGGGTGTAAAATCATCCATATAAATTTCTACTGCATCATAGACTAGCTTGGCAAAGATAATCAAGACTGTCCTCTGGAAAGTGGCAGGGGAATTGCACAGGCCAAAAGGAAGGACCCTATAAGAGAAAGTACCCCAAGGACAGGTGAAGGTGGTCTTAACCTGGTCTTCTGGGCTAATCTGGATTTGATTATACCTGCTAAACCCATCTAGGAAAGAGAAAAACGTTTTCCCTGCCAGGCCATCTAGCACTTGGTCAATGAAAGGTAGAGGGAAATGGTCCTTCTTTGTTGCTTTGTTTAACTCTCTATAATTGACACAAATCCTCCACTTTCCATTTTTCTTTGGGACCAACACCAAAGGCGAAACCCACTCACTATCCGAGATAAGGTAAATGAATCCTGCATCCAGCAGCTTTTGTAGTTCTTCTTTGACTATATCCTTGAGAGCTGGATTCATTCTCATTTGGGGTTTTCAGATTGGTTTGCAACCTTATTTAATATAAATGTTGTGAGTAGACACCGAGGGGTGCACTCCCTTCATTTCTTTTTAACTCCAAGCAAAGGCATGCAGATGTTCCCTTAGCATGTTGCACAACTTTTCTTGTTGGTGTACAGAAAGAGGGGTTGATTTTCAAAGTTCTTTCAGGGCTGAATTCTATTGTTTTGACATGGGTAGGGTTTGAATCAGCTAAGAATAGATCAATATGATGGTTTCTCTTGGTTTCCTGTACTACTTCCTCTAAGGACAAGGTGCTAGGAGTTGGACTTTGGAGTATGTGTTTAATCAAATCATCTTCATCCGATTGTCCTCCTCCCATGGCAGTTTCTAGGGTATAGAGTTGGGCTGAGTAGATTTCATCTTCTTCCTCCTCTTCTAGCCATAAATTTAAGTCATTTTCTAAAGATGGTTGAGCAAGGGGGTACAAGACCAATTGCTTGGACAGATGCCCATTTTTTATAGTCATATTTCTAGTCCTGTAGCTGATGTAGGCATTGGCAGTGGCTAACCAAGGCCTCCCAAGTATGAGAGGATAACCACTAAGCTTGGCCTTAGGCTGGAGAACTAGGAAGTCTGCAAGGTACTCTTGGGAGTCAATGGGGACCATCACATCCTCAACAATCCCCTCAGGGGCTACTGTGGAACAGTCTGCAAGTTGCAACACTGTTGTGGTCTTTCTCAATGAACCCTAGAGATTGAGCTTGAGCATGGTGTCCTTAGTCATTACATTAATGGAATCCCCAAGATAAATCAAGGTATGTGGGACAATGGTACCATTTATGTGCACATCTACTATTGGGTTTCCAGGGTCCAAATACTTTAGGAAAATTACCTGCCCCAGCATTAAGTCAGATAACTTCCCAATGACATTAATGGTAGGGGTGTCTCTTTTTCGACTCCCTGGATCCTTGAAACACTTCTCTTTAATCAATTTGTTGTAAATAGGTACATCCTTGATGGCTTGGAGAAGTGGAATTTTGACACATATTTTTCAATTCACCCATAAGTTCATTCTCTTCTGGGGTAGGCTGAACTAGATGAGTTAATCTTTCAGGAAACGGTGGTGGATTCACTCTAGGCATGCTTTCCTCTCTCCTCCTCACTCTCCCTAGGTGGCTATGGAGGTTGGTTGTCTAGGAGTACTCTCCCAGACCTTAGGTTGATTTCCTGAATCTCTACAGCATAAGCAGGATAGGATGTATCTCCATTGTATACTTGATGTGCCTGTCTATTGTCCGGGTTCAGATTTGGCTGGGCAGGCATCTGAGGTTGTTTAGGTGGAGCAGGGTGTAAAAGTTGTGGTTGAGTAGGAGGTGAAGGCAATAAAGCTGGAGCATTGTTGTATGGGGGCCTCCACCCCTAGGGTGGTGCATTCCACTGAGGCCGTGGTTGAGTATATGGCTGAAATAACTGGTTGGTCGGCTAGGAATGGTACTGAGGTGCAAAAGACCAAGGAGGAGGTGTAGACCAGGAGGGATGAGCAGGGGGGCCCCAAGAGGGAATGGATGTGTTCTGGTTAGGGTTGTAATATGCATGGGATGACCCTTACATGCCCTATTGGTATGGCCGAGGCCCATGGGGTCTCCATTGATTTATGTAGCAGAGCTATTTAGTCACCCCTTCAGTTCCCTGATACACAAATTTTAGTCCAGGTAGAGAAGGTAACTTGTTTGTGGAGTGGTTTTCTTCATAGATCGAGAAAATTTCGATCAGGTTTAATGGGAATTCAATCCTAGGGTGCATCGTTGTGCATCTAGGGTAGAAGATGGCTAATGCTCTCTCTACTTCCTCCTGCTTTCTCTTGATGTGCATAGTGTCCATTTGTAGGGCAAGGGTTTGCAACATTTCACACTTGAAATCTTCTAGCATATTTCCAATTTCACCTTTTATGGATGTGTTGGAAGAGGATGCACTGGCCATTGGTTGACTACCCCTACCCTTTTTCCTAGCTTCCCTAGAATGGTTCCTAAATATAGTCTTGATATCTTCATAGGGTAGCTAGTAGATATGCCCTCTTACTAGCAGGTTTAAGGTATTTAGGAGATCTTCCCTTACCCCTCGAAGCAGGACTAGCTTCAGTGACTCAGGATCAAGTGTGCACCTAGCCCTCTTATAGCTAAGATGGAATCTTTCTTCATAATCCTCAAGGGATTCATCATGCCACAAAGTCATCCTAAAAATTTCCTCTTTAGTGTCTTTGGACCTGTAGTAGTCTCGATACTTGATGTTGAAGGCTTGCCGCATCAGAGCCCAGGTTGTGATGTTATCCCCAGGTAAACCTATGAACCAGCGTAAAATTGCATCCTTGAGAGTGGATGGGAATAATTTCAACTTCTACTCATCAATGGTGTAATCATAAGTTCTTCATATGACAACAAAATCAAAAAAGAAAGTATCTAGATCTTCTAAGGTCAGGCCATGGAAATGAGGAAGAGCAAAGGGGCTTATGTTTTTCATCTTGGTATCCCATTAGTTTCTATGATGGGAAAAGCACCCTCAATTCTTTCTCTATTGTTGGGTGTGGAGCCTGATTATCTTCTATATTCAAAAGTACCGCCACATTGGACCCCAGTTCAAAATGGGGGCGGCAAC
>APFE031302822.1:64513-92231 GCA_000404065.3 Pinus taeda
CGACCTTTGGGAGCCCCCCCCTGGCGGGGGTTTTCGGGGGCAGCGCCCCCGAAGCTAAAAACAGCTATAAAATTGCCTTGTAAAAGTATAGTAACTTCTAGTCAATCTGGGCCGTTCATTAGGCGGATGATCTGACGGTAGAACTTATGTTTAGTTTAGGGTTTTTTGCCCTAGAAGGCAACCCCCTCTCTTTGTATGAGGGCATTGTATTTTGAGGCTGTGAGACAGATGTGTATTCTGTGTGAGCGAGAAACAGAGAGGTGAGACTGTGAGAGAAGACAGAGGATATTACAGCGGATTTGCTGTAGGTTGTGTCTCTTCATTTTGCTGGATAATAGAAAGGAAGGACTGGCTGTTCGGGGTGGATGTAGCCCAAACTGGGTGAACCACGTATATCTGTGTTTCTCTTGTTTTGTGCGTTTTCTGTGTTTATATTTTTGCATTATTTCATGTGTTCCATTGCTCCGTAATATATAATTTTCTAACATCTATCTCCTTTGTCATTTCTATTTTCAACCATTAGATCAGTTGGAATGGGTTCTCCTTTTTCTTCTCCCCATGTAGGCTCTTCAAAAATCTCTGGTTGTTCGCCTAAGGGGTCCTCCAATTCACAACCACCAAAGAAGAGGGAAGGTTGGCTATTTGAAGTGGTGGGGGTATTTGGTAGAAATTTTCCTAAGTTATCCCTATTCCTACGAGGCATGAAAGAAGTGTTTTTGTTTTGATTTGTGGTTTTTTCAAGCTTTGAGACTAATTGTAGAATTGAAATAACAAATTGAATGGAAAGTAAATTTTGAATGAAATCTCACTTGCAGAATGGAAAAGAAAGCAAACCAATTTACAATTACTTTTGCAGAAATGAATCTAGTAGCAGAATGTCAGAGATAAGAAATGGAAGAAATAAAGTAGAAATCACATATTATTCACACACCTCCCCGACAATGGTGCCAAAAAGTGATGAGCACCAGTATTGTAGCAAGAATGTTGCAACTCTTGGGGCTACCAACTTTACTTTATCAACCCGGGGTTCATACAAACTTGGAGGTGATAGTGTTGTATACACAAGTAGAGGTGATGGGTCCACTCTTTGTCGCTATTGAGCTGGCAATAGACCACTATGGTTTCTCAAACCAACCTTCTATTGATTCAGAAGAAGCTTGATTACCAACGAGGAAAGGGGAAATCTGTACTAACTGAAATCTTGTCTATTGTAGTAAGGAAAGACTAAAATGAAATGCTTAAATACACCACTAATATAACTAATTGCTAAGAGGCTTTGCTTCAAAAGAATGCTAAGTTAGCATGTGTGTAATCCTACTGTCCTAGGCATGCAATCTGAATTAACCAAACATTCTACTATTGTGCATGTAAATGAACACGATAACTCTTTTTTCCCTTTTTGTCCTTTTTGTGAAAAATATGAATGCTAAATCCTCTTGGTGATGTGGCAGGTAGGTTAGAGATGGTGGTGGAAGGTCAGATGGCTTGGGAGGCAAGTAGGGGTCTTCTCCTATCTTCCTAGATGCTTTTTCCACAATTTGGCCTCAAAACAGGCCACTATAGGTCGTCCTACAGGATGTTCTAATGCTCCTATAGGATCCCTTGTATTCCTACAGGATCCGGCCGATAGCAATATGAGTGATTTTGAAGGTTGTGTAGGGCTTAGGGAAGGTGAATGGTGGGAGAAATAAGGCAAGGGAGTGACCAAGAGTTCTTCAGAGCTAAAAACAGATTTTGTAAGATGGTTGGATTTACTCATGGATTTATTCTTTTGGAAGGATGAATTGTTTGAGGGACTTGGTGGGAAGAGTGATGATCCTGGATGGATGAGGTTAGGACGGGATTGCTAGTCATGAGATCTCCCTACACTGTTGGAACTCCTGCACTGCATCAATAACTGGTGTTTATCCATGAATCATCTCAAATAAGAAAGATTTTCAATCAACAAAAGAAAACAAAATTTCATTATCTAGTTGCCTAATTTATGCATGGAAATACTTGCAGAATGATGTGAAATGCTAGGAGATCTAATACAAGGCTGAAGATATCATAAATCACAATTGAATCCTATTCAAGAAACTGAAAAGATGATGGCCTAAGTAGCAGAAAACCCTAAATTCCATGAGAAATCAGAATTCCGTCTTTTGGGGGCTGCATAGGAGTTCTTTCCTCAAACCATGGCCCCTAAAGGGAGGAGTGAGGCCAAATACACTTGCTAACAAATTTTTGGTATTCCTTTATCTTTCTAAGCTAATGCTAACATAAGGCACAAATGGAAGCAAACTAATCCAAATTCACAACTACTTGCAATGAAATAATTCTAAAACCAATTCAACCATTAATCTATGAAATCAACTAAGAATATACATACAATAAGAGGAGTCTTTTTTTCTAGAGTTGGGCCCTAACCCAAGAGCTTCAGCCCTCTGAGTCAACTCAGTGATGGATCAAGGAAATGCTCATTCTCATTATCATATCAGAAAATTTACATAACAATGTCTTCCACAAGTTTTGAACTCAAAAATGCTTAGTGCTCTTACATAAAAAATATGAATCCTAATGAGGCTTTAGGCCTCCTTATTTATACAACTGAATTCTCCAACGACTCCCTTAAGTCTAGAGAGGTTCACTCCCAAACTCAAGATGAACTGGCTCTTAACTGTCACTAGCTCGACTGCCTTTTGATCTTCATGACTCGACTTCTTGCAACTCCGAGCTAGTGTGATATGATGGAGGAATATTCAAATGAGTGAGGATTAAATGAGGAGGATCTATCTCCTAAAATCTCTCCTCCTTGTCTCATTCAAGTTTCTACCCTTAATTAGCCAAAATTTCCATGATTTGCTCTCAAAAATCTACAATCAATGCACATTAGTCCACTAGACATAACATCTTACTTTTACTCATCTCATTAAGCATAATCAAAATATGTAAGGAATTATGAGAAGAGTTGATTTAAATAAGCTTGGAGGTGTATTAAGGTCCATATAGTTATGCAATGATGAGGCTCATCACTAATCTTTGTAGGCAAGAAGTCCCTCTAAGTTAGACTTGTTTTTGTGGTTCTTACTAGCATAGAAACAATAGAATTAATAGTATATGACTTCTGCATAAGGAAGGCTAGGTTAGGAGGACCTAAGCCTTCTCCTTTCAACGTTAAGGAAACAATAACATAGATAAAAAAAAGGCTAACACAATGTGGTATGTTTCTTCCTTCTCTTCTTAGGAATGGTAATGATTAGTCTCCATGCGAATTGCATTTCCAACCTGACTCGCTTAATTCCCCTGCCCTCCATAGCTAGGTTGAGTATTGGCCAACTTAATGTATGTGCTAGCTACTTCATCGGTATTTAATTAAGATTTCCAGGTGGAGTGTGGGATGACCCCTCCCCCCCTTTGTGGAGCGGGGTAACTACAAAGGGCTAATCCCTCCTCCCCTTTCATATGTTTGGATGCAGTACTACGCCGATCAAGGACTTTATTACACCATTATAGTATTCCATAAGTTGTTGTTGTTTTTTTTTAATGGAGCGATTAAATTGAATTTACAATGTGCATTTTTATTTTTCCTATAACTTTTGGCGGGTTGATGATTGTACAATTTGAGTGGGCATAATGGTCAAGTTCATGTGTTTCCTCATAAGGGGTTAAATGTTAAAATCCAAAGGGGGTAGAGTATGTACTTGTCCAAGACTGTAATGTTAGCTCAATTAAAAAGGTAATAAAATGATATTTTGATTCAATTCAATTCAATTTTCTATATTTCACATTAATATAATAATAATGATTCATATTGGTAACCATAATATTTCAAACCATATAATTGCGCTGAGAAGCACTCTCCAACCTAGTATGGAAGAGATGTTGCAGTGCTCTATCCCGTTATGTAAACATTTTGAATTAGTCAAATTAAATTAAAAAAAAAAATGAAAATGAAAATGAAAATGAAAATTGAAATTAAAAAATATAAGAATTAAAAAATATAAAATAAAAAATAGAATTGAGGCAAAAATTAAGTCAATTTACTGTTGCGTTTTTTTGGCTCAGGTTCCTGACAAACCCATAGTTTTTTCCAATGGTGATATTCTTATGTGCAAATATATATATATATATATATATATATATATATATATATATTATATAATATATATATATATATATTATATGTATGTATGTATGTATGATGTATATGTATGTATGTATGTATGTATGTTATGTATGATGTATGTATTTGTAATGTATGTATGTATGTATATCTTAACTTCCAGATATATCAAATGCCAAGAGGGATTAAATATCTCTTGATGTGCAAACCTGTTTTAGAGCGAAAAGAGATTTGATCCCCATTGATGTTTGGTAGATCCAAAGCTAAGATGGATCTAAGTTGGTTAATTAGACATATAAAAATTAAATTTAATAAATTAATTAATAAACATATTTCTTATAATATAAATATGTGAAAATAATATATATATAAATTATAAATAGTAACTACCAACATTGATCCCTATTCGTGCTAAGTGTAGAGAGGGATCAAATCTCTCAAGGTGTATACCTCTTTTTAAGTACAAAATTGATGAAAAAATTTCATTTCTAGAGATATGATTCCTATAGACTCTTAGTATATCCAAAATTAAGATAAATTTATGCTAGTTAAATAATTTTTTCCAGAGAGAAGGACATCCATAATTTTATTCATCAAAAAAGAAGAACAAAATTACATTTTGTATATGCAGAATGAATTCGGTAAATACACTTAAGGACATTGAGTTAAAGAGGACTAAAAAGAACAAAAAATATGGTAAAACATACAAAATTCAAGATTAAATGTGGGAAGAATAATTTAACTTCTCTTTTTGCCTTTACTCTTTTTCACTTTCTACCATCCCTCCAAGTTTGGGTAAAAAAGGACCAAAGCCAGATCATGTCCTAGGGAAGATAATGAATTTTCTTTGTCAAAATATGAACTCTCAAATACATGTGCTTGTTTAGTGCCCCCCCATCCCATCAGAATCCCGAATCTCAACTAAGCCTGTGCCCATCGAATTATGAGTTGCACTTCAAACCTAACCTCAAAACCTCCTTTTGCATGATTACCTTATTGTGCTTGAACATCTGCTTCAGCATGGATAGGTAGGATATCCATAGTTTCTTCTTCTTCATCTTTTGAGAGGTGAGGATATGAAACCTGCCATCCTTTTGGCTTGTGGACCCCTCTTTTTCCTTTTTGGATTGTTTTAGCATGGGGACAAGACATATGCAAGTGTCTTCTTTGAAAGCATGGTTTACATTTGAAAGCAATGTTCTCATAATCTAATAATTAGGTCCATTTAAAATTTTTATGATTTAGTTGAATGTGGTCAAGAAGACCTTTGCTAAGGTCTATCTCAACATAGATTTTGGTGAAACATAATAAACATTTTTCTGTTCTTTCTAGATCCATCTTCTTGAATTTTTCCAAAGTATTTCCAATATCCTCTGGGACTTTATGGTGCCATAAAGGTAGTGAGAGATTTGGGAGTCTCACCCAAACCAAAATAGTTGTAACTATCATATTTGTAGCATCAAACTCTGGGAACCATGAAGTAATGAAGATCCCTACTCTACCCCAAATCCAAGGCCCTTCATTCGGACACATTCCAAGTATTTATGTGTATCAAACTAAACAATAAAGAAGACATTTTAACACAAATATATCTCATAGTTGGGTGTCTAAGTGGAAAAAACCCACTAGTGTAAAACACCATATTTTGGCCAAAAGCCATTAAACCTACAAACAATAGCCTTTGATTGTAGATTAGAAAGGAGGGAGTTTATCTCTAGAAGATTAACTTCCATGACTGGAGCATGTTCCATTTTCTCAACGATATAGGGGCCAAGAAAATTTTGAATCAGATCAGCTGGATTGACATCCTTTAGCTTCACTGCATCCTTATAGGGACCTAGGGTGTTTTGGTTCTGATCGGCATGGGAGGAAGCCTTTCCTTGCACCACATCCTTATAGGAGATTGATCCATTTTATTTCCTAGGATTTGGAGCTACACCTTGCAACCTCAAATTCAAGACTATGGTTGAGTTCCTTAAAATGCCATAGTCTTTAATTTGTAGTGTAGAAAATCTTGTAGATTCACAAGCTAATGCAGTTTTCTAAAGCAAGAGAAAAGAATCCACTTCTACTATTTACAGCAGAAGCCCATAAACATCGAGCAAACAATAATCAATAGAGGAAGAGAATCAAAGGCAAATAACACAATAAATATCTAGGGAAAGCCACAACTCAAAACCCCACTATCTATATTGGATATATCAAAAAATCAAGATGAGATTACAATGCTTGCTCTCACAAGAATGATCCCAGCACTTAGTAAAATCAATCTCCAACTCACAAGCAAGAACTAGGCCAACACTTAGCCAATTCACTGGCTCTCCAAGTCCCTATTTCCTTGTGCAATTCCTATGGCTAATTAACTCATCTTAAAGGGAAATCATTGCACTCAAAATTTCACACTCCCTTCTAGGATCAGTTCCTAATTCCATGCACTATCAATGCAACTTAGAAAAATCTAAAACAAATAGTACATTGTCCCTACACTCTAGTCTCAACTGGGTCTTTCTCAGAATCAACATGCATGAGTTTCTGAAGAGTAAATATTCAGTTAACTAAGTAGCATTGGTGGAGTTCATTAGTGTCACCACTGACTGTTAACTCACTATTAGTTCTCTCAATCAGTTTGAGAACTAATTTAACTTAACTGACTCATGAAACTGAGTCTTCTATTTTACAACTCACAATTAACTCATACTGGACTCCTACAAAGTAGGGAAAAGATACACATGACAAGAGAAAAACTTCCAGCTCGAGTTTCCTAAGATAAGTAAGTTTAATAAACTTAATTAACTATTTTTAAGTTGCTATGAGAATAGAATTTGAATTTAATTCATAGTTCAATTCAAGGAAAAATTAAACTGGAATTTCTTATTGCCATTTTCAACACTCCCTCTCAACAAGAAAGGGATTATTAGCTACCCTGATCCTGTGTCTGTGAAACGTGAATTTACATCTTGACAATGCCTTTGTCAAGATGTCAACATCTTGCTCCTCCGTGGAAATATAATCTAACAACATGATCCGCCTTAATACACAATATTTGAGATGATGATACTGGATATCAATATTCTTGGACCGATCATGAAAGATTGGATTTTCATAGAATTTGATACAACTCTGATTATCACCATAAATCATTGTCGGATCCATCTGCTGACCAAACAAACCAACTAGGATCTTCCTCATCCATATAGCCTCACATGTTGCCTGACTTGCAGCCATGTACTCTATCTCTACCAAACTGAATGCAACCGATCTCTATTTCCTACTGTACCAAGAAACTGTCACTAACCCAATACTAAAGATCCCTCCTGATGTGCTCTTCCTATCGGATGGCCTCCCTTCCCAATCTGCATCGGTGAAGCCTTGAAGCTTCACTCCCTTTGTCTGTCTGTACCATAACCCAAAATGAGTAGTTCCTCTAAGGTATCTTAACACATTCTTTTCTGCCTTCCAATACATCTTGGTAGGCCTAACCATCACTTGACTAATCTGGTTAACTACATAGCACATATCTGGTTGTGTGTTCACCAAGTACATGAGTGAACCCACAAGATGCTTGTAAATAATATCTTCCACTACTTACCCTGAGGTAGCATCCTCCTTCCTCCAGTTACCAGCTAGAGGTGTCTCCATGGGTTTACTTCTCTCCATGCAGAATCTCATGAGTATCACGTTGGCATACTTTCCCTGAGATACAAACAACTCCCCATCTCCCTGCCATACCTCCATGCCAAGAAAGTAATGCATGAGCCCCATGTCCTTCATCTCAAACTCTCTTGCAAGGTACTCCTTGCAAGATTTGATGAGCTTCTCATCACTTGTTAGTATGAGATCATCAACATAAAGTACAATGATCAACAACTTACCTTCCACCACAATGTGGTACAAGTTCGCATCCGCTTCACTCTTCATGAAGACCAACCTAGTGAAGTAGGTATCTCTCGTAGTATACCAAGCATGGGGTGCTTGCTTCATCCCATATAATGCTCTCTTGAGTCGGCACACATGTGACTCATGATCAAAGGTTTCAAAACCTTTGGGTTTCTCTATGTACAACTCTTCCTTAATCATTCCATTGAGGAAGGTAGTCTTCACATCCATCTGATGGATCTTCCAACCCATCTGTGCTGATAGTGCCAATATAGATCTGATTGACGAGTCCCTTGTAACAGGAGCAAAGGTCTCATCATAGTCAATCCCCTCTACTTGTGAAAAGCCATGGACCATAAATCTGGCCTTATGCTTCTCTACACTACCATCTGTATCTTTCTTTACTTTGTAAATCCAACGAGAGCTCACCACTGACTTGTCCTCTGGTTGTTCACTTAAGAGGGCCTGACCTAGGTTCAGAGTCATTCATGCTAAGCAACAAAACCCTAACTTCTGGCCCTTTTGGCAACAACCTGCATAGTGCAGGCTGCAGTCTCACTCGAAGCAGTATTGGGGGATGCTAGAACAATGTTTCTGCATCCAGAGGCTTGTGTGATGGTTTTTCAAAGGTTGTTATAGCTTAGATCTTCCTTTGCATAGATCTATTCTTTCCGACGTTCAACTACTACAACTCTATCAAAATGTCCTTCAGATCTTCATGAAGGTACACAATCATACTTAACTTGCATAAAAGGTAAGAGTCACTACCTTCACACAACAAATTGTATCCCTAGATCTGCCTTCATGTAGATCTACCCCTTTCCAAACCATTGATTATAACAAATTTATCTAATACAAGGTAGTTAATTAATCTTATCATGCACAAATATTATAGTTCCCAGAGTTTCACACAAAAAATACACTTTAATTCATAGAAAATAGATCATTGAGTGAAGATGCATAAACTTAAATAGAGATGAGAAACAAGGCACAGATGCAATAGATTTGATCCACAATGGTATTTATTAGATTTAGCACTTAGTTATAGAATATTTCTGTCCTACGCACTTAGTTGCAGGGGCCCATTCACTCAGCTACGGACTTGCCAAGGTCTTTGCGCACTCAGCTACAAGAGCCTTCCCCTTTCGCCTAAGTATAGGGAAAAGACCTTTCCTGCCTTAGCACCTTTCCCTTACAATGATTCTCTATCAAAGGTTCGATACTTATAATCGTTATGACTCAACTATATATAACCTTTTCATTACAATACCATGGCTCGTAGACCATTGGTGAGTCTCAAAACTGACCTATCACCTACCCATAAAAGGGACTAGGGCCCCTTTGTCTCTTACTTAGCTTTGTGCTCCGCTTCCATGTTTCACAAAATCTTTACATTATTTAACAAAAATTATTACAAAAATTGACTTAACTATCAAAAATTGACCCTAGGGACCCTATCCCAACACCGGTCTCAGGATAACATCCCAAAAACTATTTCGAACTATGGAGTCATACTCCTCCACCATTGCATCAACCCAACCGACTGCTGCACTTCTTCCTGAAAGGAACATGGCTCTGTCACCACACATGCACCCACAAGATCCATGTATCCAGTGTACCTCTCAGGTGACCTCCTCTGCATACGCTGAGAAGTGGGTGCTCCCACATTCTCCCGTGCATCATCCAACAATTTGTCAGCCTCTCTAGTGCACTTTCTTCCCTCTTTGAAAGACTTTTGCTGAGTGGATTTATCCACTCCCAGAACCTATGCATGTGGTTGCTCCACATCAATCTAAGGCTCCTCAACCATAGGAGCTAAAAGCTCCTCATCTGCATGTAGCTCAAGCTCCCTCTCAAGGGATACTCGCATCGCCTTCTCCTCATCAAACTTGATATCCCTGCGAACCACTGTCATCCAACTAGTCAACATGTACACCCGATAGTTGTGGGGTGTATCAGTGTACCCCACAAAGATCCCCAACTTTTTTGTTGGATCAAGTTTCTTCTGTACATCTTTGGTCACATGGAAATAAAACGATGACCCAAAAATCCTGAAGTGACCAATATCTGACCTCTTACCGAAATAAGCCTCCTTTGGTGTGTTCATCTCAAGTATCTGATGTGGGCTACGGTTCTAAACATAAATCGTTGTGTTGCATGCCTCAGCCCATAAGTGTAGTGGTAGGCCCTGATCATACAAAATTTCCCTTGCTGCCCCTACTATGCTCATATTCTTCCTCTCAGCAACCCCATTTTGTTGAGGGTTATGGGGTGCCGTCAACTCTCATTTAATCCCTTCCACTTCACAAAATTTCTTAAACTCATTTGATACATACTCACCATTGTTATCACTCCATAGAGATTTAGCCTTCTTGCCTGACTCTTTCTCCACCAATGCTTTGAACTCAAAAAACTTTGTGAAAGTTTGACCCTTTTTTTGCATTAAAAATACCCAACATTTACGAGAATAGTCATCAAAAAATATAACATAATACTTGTGTTTGCCTGTGGATGCTATCGAGAATGGTCCACAAACATCTGAATGGAATCTCTCTAGAATAGACTCTGCTCGATTGTCTTTGTCTCCAAAAAAAGACTTGGTGTATTTTCCCAAAGTATAACCCTTGCATGTATCAACTTGCTCAAGTGTACCTTTGGGAAGACTGGTAGAGATTTGCTACAATATCTTCAAATCCCCATGATGCAAGTGGCCCAATCGCATGTGCCACAACTCACTGACGTCTCGGCTCAACATCTTTTCCGCTTTTGAACTCAAAGAAGCACAATCCTGTACCTCTATCTTATAGAGATTCTGAACAAAAATACCTATCTTCTTTACTTGACCCAATGGCTATGTGTCGAATGAATGCCTTTCCTTTCGAAAAGATCACATCATAGCCTTTATCCTCAAGCATGGCAACGAATACCAAGTTCTTCATCAGTTCGAGTACATGCATAACATTCTTCAAGGTGAGTGAAGCCGCATGCTCCATCTGAAAATTAATAGTGCCCACACCAGTAACACTATACTTACTGTCATTACTCATCTCGATATGCATCTTGAAATCTTTCCCCTCCAATTCACTGAATAACTCTTTGTCACTAGTCATGTGGAAAGAATCTCCACTGTTTAAGTACCAGACACTTCCCATCATTGAAGACACCATGCATGCAATGAGGAAAAATTTGAATTCGTATTGGGAGGCCAAAGCCTCACCCACCGTTCCTCCTGAGGACTTATCCTTGGAATTATTTAATGGACAATTTGTAGCAAAGTGTCCCATGTTGTGACAATGAAAGCATATAACTTTCGTCATGTCCTTCTTCTTACCTCCATGATAAGAATCTAATTTGGAATGGGAAATTTTACCTTTCCCCTTCCTCGCCTTAATTGCTAAGGCACAGTTCTCTTCATCATCGATATTTGATGAAGAGCCATCCCTGGTGTTCCTCCTAATCTCATCCTGCATGAAATCCAACCATAGTCGTTCCCATTATGGCAACTTCTCCTCACCATTGACAAAGTCTTGATAACTATGCAAACTCTTTGGGAGTCCAAGAAGAGCAAGGCTGACCATATCCTCCTTGGAAATCATGATTCCAACACTTGCAAGTTCATCCCGACATTGAGTAAACTTGGTTAGGTACTTTGGAATAGTCTCACCTTTCTCCATCTTGATTTTACAAAGTTTATCCTTCAGTGCCAACTTCCTTTGATCATTGTTATTTTGATACAAGTCTGTCAATGTTTTCCACATAGCATACGAGGTTTCATTTCCATGGAGACTCGAGACATTATGATCTCAAACTCCCTCAAGGACTATCCACCTTGCCTTCGCCACTCACTTCTTCCACTTGGCCAAGTTCTGTGCATCAGTAGTTGCTGGCTTAGGAATTGCTTTTTCAACAAATTCCTTCAAGCCATTGTCCTCTAACACAACCTCCATTTGTCCCTCCAGGCTACTAAATTCGAGCTGCCTTCAAAGGCATACTCAAGCTTCAACCCATGGAATGCCATCTTCTGATCCTGAGGTATGTATTGCGAATTCAACTTTCACTTGTAATGCAAAAACTCAAAACTTCGAAATCTCCTCTAGAGAGCTGATTTTAAATTAGCGATATCTCCCTCATTCAAACTTTGATTCGGCTGATTTTATTTTTTGAATTTGGGTATCGTTTCCCAAGGAATCCAGATTTGCAATTTGTTTCTAAAAAAAATTCACAGAAATTTTCAGATCAGCTCCACAAACTCTCGACCCAAAAAAAAATCTTCCTCTAATACCATGTAGAAAATCCTATAGATTCACAAGCTAATACAATTTGCTAAAGAAAAAGACAAGAATCTAATTCTACTCTTTACAAGGGAAGCCCATAAACATTGAACAAACAATAATAAATAGAGGAAGAGAATCAAAGGCACATAACAAAATAAATAACTGGGAAAAGACACAACTCAAAACCTCACTGTCTGTATTGTATATATCATAAAATCAAGATGAGATTACAATGCTTGTTCTCACAAGAACAATCCCAACACTCAGTAAAATCAATCTCCAAATCAAAAGAAAGCACTAGGCCAACACTTAGCCAATTCACCAGCTCTCCAAGTCCCTATTTCCTTGTGCAATTCCTATGGCTGATTAACCCATCTTAAAGGGAAATCAATCCACTCAAAACTGCGCAATCCCTTCTAGGATCAGTTGCTAATTGCATGCACTATCGGTGAAACTCATAAAATTCTAAAACAAATAGTACACTATCCTTACACTCTAGTCTCAATTGATTCTTTCTTAGAATCGACATGCATGATTTTTTTATGAGTAAATATTCAGTTAACTAGAGTAGCACTGGTGGAGTTCATTACTATCACCACTGATTGTTAACTCACTATTAGTTCTCTCAATCAGTTTGAGAACTAATTTAACTAAACTGACTCATGAAATTGAGTCTTCTATTTTACAACTCACAATTAACTCATACTGAACTCTGACAAAGTAGGGAGAAGATACACATGACAAAAGAAAGACTTCCAACTCCAGTTTCCTAAGTTAAGTAAGTTTAATAAACTTAATTAACTATTTTTAAGTTTCTATGAGAATAGAATTCGAATTTAATTACAGTTCAATTCAAGGACAAATTAAACTGGAATTTCTTGTTGCCATTTTCAACATATAGAGAGTCCTAAAGCAGCTTTCCTTCATATTGTAGACATTGATTTTTTGTAGGGATGCACCACTTGTTCTTTATACATTGCTTCAGGTTGTAGGCTATATTTGAACTCCCTATCCAAAATAGGGAGGTTCTCCCACATACATTCTTTATGAAAATATAAAAGAAGTTCTTCCCCAACACTTTCTGTGGTACTTTTTGCTCAGATCTAGTGGCTAGATTAAACATATTTTGAAGAAACTTCTCCCTTTTTAAAATAGAAGAAAAATCCCTTACAAGCCACAACACCCAAAGGACAACATGTGCTCGAGATACATGAGTATGGGTGATTTGGAGACCAAAAGACAACACTGAAGTGCTTGGTCATCACTTCCCCCACACAAGATTTTAAAAACAACCAGAGAAATTGATGCCATTTGACTCTTGTTGACCCTAGGAAAAAGGGGATACTACTAGGTTTTGTAATCTTGCACCATCGAAAACTATGACTAAAAGACCATAGGAAAACAACCTTTTCACCATGAACAAATGCATGCTTGTTTGTATGTTTTCGTCTAGAAGATAGTTAAGGGAGACAACACCTGTCCATGGCATCCCCATGAAGCAAATATTTATCCCATGACTCACTGTGGTGCATGGGGAGAACCTGCAAAAAAAAATTAACCCTAAAAATCGGCATGAATTCCATTCTACCTCTTTGTCCCTTTATGCTAATTAAATAAATCAAAGAAAACATTTATTTTAATTATTATATTATTTCATAAAAGGTACTATAAATAAATTAAAGGATTATTTATTGATGTCAATGGATTTAAAATATTGCAATAAATGTTAAGAATTAAATTTTAAATCTTCTTATTAATAATTTGATTTATTTTTATGTTTAAGTAATATATTTTTAATATTTTGTTTATATCTATATTATAATATAATATATGAGTATATATATTATATATATTATATATATATATAATATATATATATATATTATTATATATATATATATAATATATATATATAATATATTTAATATTTGTAATCAATATGCATTAATGTGGAAAAAAGAGTACATAAGTTCGCTCGAAACAGGTGGGTCTCACCCCGACTAGGGTTGTTTGAACAAAAAAGTTCACCAGATGACAAAAATACAAAAAAGTAGCTAAGGACATCATCCATAAATGGTTGGGCCAGAGGCACCAAAACACAACTAAAACATAAAAAACACCAGAAATCATACGAGTCGTCTGACGTAATAGATTTAGGTTTATTCAAGGATGTTCCAGGAGGCCAAGGAGGGTGGAAGTCACACTGAATGTTTCCTTCGTAGTGCGCCATCCATGTCTCCATCTTTTCTACTTTCTCCATGAGTTGGTTTTTCCCTGCCATACCACAACTATTCTTTCCGGAATTTGACTTTGAAAGTAATGCATCCGCTCCAGAGAGGCCATCTGCACCGCATGCTCCTCGCGTTGAACTCATTCTGAAACATCCACCTTGCCCCTCCTGAGCCTCAGGTACTGTCGGCCCATGCTTTGCCCTACTGCCATGGGTGCCTCCACCCCTGCGAGTCTGCCCATGGTCATGCGATCCTTCACATTTTCTCACCCCCCACTTGCCACCTTCGCGAACTCCTCTCACACCTACATTGTCTTTCTATGCACCCCCAACTATTTTTCCACTCCAAAGGGGTGTCACTATGACCAGGGCCTGGTATGTAACCCCTTTAGAAGTAAGGGCAGCAGGGTAGGAAGAGCATCCCCTTCACGCCAGCAGTTTCATAGCTTCCCATGGTGCAGGCAAGCCTTGAACATGCACCAAACACTAGACTTTCCATCCAAAAGAACACTCCTCACGATAGAAGACCCGAGAAACACCACCCAGAATAACACTAATTCACCAAGATGGCTCCTTCTACCCATGATGGACCACCCCCACAAGATAATCCTGACATGTCCACCTTTCAGAATACCACCAATGATGGGGCACCACCCAGGGATAGGGAGTTGTTTACATCCTGAGACAAGCGCAAAATATGCCTCACCTACCAAATTCGACAACCAGAAACCATAGACAAACCCAACGGGCATCGTTGCACCATAAATCATTATCACAGTAGGGGCACTTGGGATTCCTCCTCCGGCTGTGGGGTTTACTTACCGATGAGCTCCACCACCCTGTAAAAATGAGGTATAACAGGTTACCTCTAGATTGCGAGGATTTTTTCTTCTGCACCTAGTTTTTCCTTCCACCACCAATAACCAGGATTCCCAGCCGCAAGAACCAAACGAGCCCACTACCCCTGTATATTTCCACAGAAAGAAAGCACACTCTGTTTCCAATGAGCTTCAACCTCTGGCACTTCCTCCTCCTTCCCAGTAGCCACCACAACTCCCAACACCATATCTGAATGTAGAGACAAATGTTTGGTGCATTCATCATGCATTGCCTTAACACTCTACCACACCCACACACAGATGTTGAATAATTGCTCACACAAACAACTGGCATTAAGATGATACCTATCCTGGTTCATGTGAAGATGTGAAGGGACCGGGAGGCCCGTCCCTCCCATCATATCCACTTGTTTTCACACAGGAGAGGCAGCCTCCACATGCTGCCTTGATCTCACCACCATCGGGGAAGAATTATCCTTCACCAAATTTCCTTGCAGGTCCTCTAGAAACTTGTTTTAGATGGAGGAAAGATACACTTGGGATACGTCCTGGCCCTAAAGCTCGCATCCCCAATTTGATAATTTTTCTACTGCTTTATTCCCTTCTCGATCAACATGCTTCGTTATTATGCAATCGAAGGAGGAAAGTCTTGAGAGTATGTGTTCCCCTATAAGCTCTAGATGCCAACTCTTGATGACCTTTGACAGGGGGGAACCATTGAAGAGGCATTGGAGCATGGATATAGCAATCTGGGAATCACCGGTGACCTGGAGCTTTGTGATTCCCATGTCAGTTGCAACCTGCAAGTCACGGTCCAAAGCTAAATACTTAGCGACATTGTTAGTGGTGTGGCCATAGGAGGCAACATAGAATATCCTTACCTGCCCCTTGTCATCATAGATGATCCCACCAGAACCAGCTAAGCCCAGGTTCCACTTTGAAGTCCCATCAAAGTTGAGTTTTGAAAATCCTAGCGGTGGACAAGTAAATTTTCTGGTGAGACACAAGAAGGTAATGACCGGTGAGTGGGGGTGGATGTGGAGTCACTTGTGATGTTGAGAGCTAAAAAAATAACATGCTCTTGTCCTTCCACCTTCCATTCCTCCTCTGACCATGGCGAGATTGAAATCGTTTCCTTAAGGTTTCGGAGGGCAGTGTGCCAGGCCTTGGCTAGG
This sequence comes from Pinus taeda, assembly GCA_000404065.3. Taxonomy (NCBI): domain Eukaryota; kingdom Viridiplantae; phylum Streptophyta; class Pinopsida; order Pinales; family Pinaceae; genus Pinus; species Pinus taeda. The sequence goes on from APFE031302822.1 coordinate 81,013, forward strand.
CGAAACTCTTCTGAGTCGAAGATTGTCTATGCCTACTTTTCGAAATATTCCATAAGACAAATCCTTGCCACAGGCACCAAGCACAATTGAATATTGGGTTTTAAATAGGTTCCATCTCCACATGTCTAAATAATCCTACAAACTTCTTATAGATTTGTCAAAGAGACCAAAAACCTCAGCATGGAATTGCCAGACTTCTAGAGTCTTCGGGCATAAGTTCAGTAAATGATCAGTCGTTTCCTTTTCCATGCACCATAAAGGATAGCTGGATGGGCCAATAAAGCCCTTCTTTTGTATTTTTTCCCATGTGATAATCTTACCATGCCCTATTAGACATAAGAAGAAGGAAAATTTTGGCCATAGGCACGAATACCAATTCCTTTTCCAAAGAGGGTCTGGCTCTAGGTCATTTGATGAAGATTTTAGTGAATACACCTCCTTAAGAGTAAATCCACCTTGTTGCTAAAACCTCCATCATAATTTGTCAGGCTCCTCATTGTTCAGGATCGGTCTTTGGTGGAGAATCAAAAGAAGCGCCTCCAAGTTCAAAGGAAGGTCATGAGGAGGCCAATTTTCAGGGGGTTTCAACTCACGCCATTTTGAATCCTGCCTAGGGTTACTCCAAAAGTCCCACACCTTGGTCGCACCAAGCCGAGAGGTTTATGATTGAAGACCTGAAAACTATAAATTTTGATCAAGTCTGGGGAACTGCATCCACCGATCAGCCCAGAAGTTAGTTGTGTTTCCATTTTAGACTTCCTAGAAGCCATGCTACCAGATAAAATGTTGTTGAGCCTTGGATTTGTTCCAAATCGATGAACCTAGTGGGAGGTCTTTATGAAGGTGGAGAGGGTTTTGCCATCCCTAAACTCCATATTTAGTTTCCTGGATATTTTTCCATAGCTCCTATCCTCCTTGAATCGATTTCCGCCACACTTTTGTGTTGAGGATTTGAGATAGAAACTCCGGATCTTTGATCCCCAGTCCACCCTAGATCTTGGGTTTGCATAATTTCTCCCAGGACACCAAAGCCCATTTGCAACCAACCTAGGTCCCTAACCATAGAAAAGGGTGGAATTTGGCTATCTATTCTCAATAAGTGATGTTAAGGGTCAAGAGAGGCAATAGATGGTAGAGTGGGATAGCCTGAAGGACTACCTTTAACATCACTAACTTGTCGGCTAAGTTCAAAGCACAGAAGGCCCAAATAGACAGTTTCTGATCGATACAAGAGAAAACTTCCTTCCATATGGAAGTATTCAAAGATTTAGGTACCAGAGGAACACCGAGATAGTTGCTAGGGAGCTTCCCAATCCTAAATCCCATTGTTCTGGCCAGATGAGCTTGAACTTGCGAATGGGTTTTGAAGAAGAAGACGTCCAAATTTTCACCATTTAACAAGGTGCCAGAGGCCAGCTAAAAGGTATCTAATTTTTTTCCATACTTCCCAACTTCTTTCAGTGTCAGCTTCTCGAATAACATATTATCATCTACGAACTGCTGGTGGGTTGCGAGAGGGGCTACTTCTGAGATGCAGATGCCGAAGAGAGCCCGAGAATTTGAAGCAACCTTGATGGACTAACCCATCCTTTTAGAGACAATAACGAATAAGAAGGGGGAGATGGGGTCACCCTGTCTGAGGCCTTGGGAACCCTTGAAGGGGCAAGGTGGGGCTCCATTTACAAGGATGGAGTAAAATGGAGTAGATATCAGGGATTTGATCCATCCGATCCAAGACAGGGAAAACCAAAATGCATCCAAAATTGACAGCAAAAAATCACAATTTAAACAGTCATAAGCTTTAGAAAGATACAATTTTATGATCATACCTAACACTCAGGAGGATTTGAGGGAGTGCACCATTTCGTGTGTGGCCAATATTCCATCCATAATCTGCCTACCTTCCACAAAACCAATCTGATCTAGGCCAATAATATAGTGGAGTAGGGGTTTGAGCCGACGGACCAGGATACCTAAGATGATTTTATAAATTAAATTACAAATATTTATGGGTCTAACCCCACTAGGATACAAGGCGGCACCTTTTTTCGGAATGAGCATGAGGAAAGTTGCATTTAGCCTTGCCCAGAGCCATTGAGATCACTAGTAATATGCCACAAGTTCCCATATCTACTCCCCAAAAAATTTCCATCCAACTTTGAGGAACTCTGAGGTAAATTTGTTAGGGTTGGGGGCCTTGTTGAACAGAAATTACCACACCACCTCTTCGACTTCGGCTAGGGATACTTCAAAGCACGAGGGCTTCATTTTTCTCATTTGTGATTAGGCGCAGAATATGCTACAGATTTAAGAGATTGCTTCCCTTTTGTCCACATATGGCTCCATGAGTAGGGACTTAAAATGGTCATTCAGGGTCTCTGAGATTTCCTCATGTTGCACCATCTGTCGACCGTCAGGGATGTTGATGGAAAATATGTGATTATGGTGACAATGCTGCACCAACATTCAATGAAAGAATTTCATGTTTCACTCTCCTTCCTTGAGCCATTGGACCTGCGACTTTTTTTTCCATAGAATTTCCTCCTGCTTCCTTCTCTATTCTAACTCTATTAGGAGTTGTCCCTTCTGGGCTATGCAGGCCTCAGAGCGTCCATCCAAAATAATTTTCTATTAAAGAGTGCTCATTTCCTCCTCAAGGTGATGCTTCTCCCGATGAATGTTGCAAAACTTAGTTTTGTTCCAATCCTTCAATCTCCATTTAATATGTTTGAGCTTAAGCTAGAAGGTTTCCATCATGTTTCGACCCATGACCCTAGAATTATGCCACCATTCTTCCATTTTGTGCACAAGATCATGGTTCTCTAGCCAAAAGGACTTGAATTTGAACAGTCAATTTTGGGGGCAATGCATAGATATATCTCCATGTATATTGTCCAGTGGTCCGAACCCATGCACAGAAGGATTTCTACCTGGAAAAAAAAACCTGAAGAAAAATATTCTCTGAGAGAAGGAAGCAGTCAAGTTTCGAGGCAATTTTGGCGGGGTCACCTCTTCAATTATTCTAAGTGAAACAACCATTTATGAATTCCAACTTCTCTAGCCCCATATCTTGGATGGTTTCCTTTAAGGCCACTGACATATGATCTAGTCTTCTTAGGCTTCCCTTTTTCTCACTGAGCTCTTTGATGAGATTGAAATCCCTTGCCACTATCTAGTTTGGATCCTCCACTAAATCCTTTAAGTTTCTCAAGTTCTATAGGAAGCAAGCTTTTTGACCAGACACCGTGCATCCATATACCCTATTTAGCCAAACCTTCTTTGTTGAGTCCACACATTCAAACTAACTTGAGAGAGTGTGGGGACTTGCTACCCATTTTCCAAAGGAAACAAATCTGGGGTCCCAGAGGATACCCAATCCTCTCGCACTACCTCGTGAATCCAATGCCATGCATTCTGTTAAGGGCAAACTCCTATTAGCAATTCTTTCAGTCTATCCATAGTCACCTTAGTTTCTTGTAAAACAATTATATATGAATTTTCTTTCTGAATTATGTTTATGAGGTACCTCAACTTCCCTTTGGAGTTGAGGCCTCTAATATTCCACAAGATCAACGTCATTAGGAAGGGGGAGGGAGAGATCATTGGTAATATTCTACCAGGGCATTGGTTTCTCCAGAGTTCACCAAGATTTCCATTGCTTCTCGAATCACTTCCCGCGTTAGTCTTCGACCTCCTTTCCTATAGTCCGACGTGAGATCTAGCCACTGCGAGGGTTGATATTCATCCCGTGGTAGTAATGTAAGTTGATTCTGAGGTTCTACCGTAGCAATATGTTTCTCCCATTCTTTGAAGATTTTATGGAACTAGTCTAGCTGATCCTAGGGTATGTCTGTTGTTCCATCCTTCGCCCAACTCCTAAGGAAAGCAACCAAAACTCTCTCATTTGAGTGAAGTTGTTCCAGTTTCACATCTTATTCTAGCACTTGGTGGACCTATGCTAGGACTTGGAGGATTTCCTTGGTATTAAATTGGGCTTCCGGGGATATCGTTTTTCTTGACTGTTTACTCTTTTCCACTTCTAGATTATGTTCTACTTCCATAGTTGAGTGGGATAGTGGGGTTGTTCCTGGGGCTTCAGGGTGTACGTTCTCCTCCGACACTGATGAAATTGCAAGGACAACACAGAAATTTCTATGAGGGTTGGACGGAGGTGGTTGTGAAGTCGAGGCTGAACACCCTGCAAGCACAGGTGGAGGTTCAACTAGGAAAATGGTGGAAGCATGCAAGGGTTTTGACGGCCCCATAGAGGTGGGGGCCTTTGGTCGGAGGGGGGCAACAATGCTGGACAAACTGGAATCTATTCAGACTTGGATTCTGGGCATCTGATTGGGCTTATTGCGGACAATACTAGAAGAGATGGCCATGTTCATGGCATAAATGGTATTTTAATGGCACATGTTCATAGTCCAAGGGTTGGGACCATATCTCATCCTGGTATTCAATTTTGACAAACTTTGGGAGGGGTTGGGAGATATTCATGTATACACAGATGCGGGTGTGTTAGGTCCCTACAATACTAGAGTATTCCCTTATTATTATTGTCATTGTAGCTCCTTATTATCATTCTAGCCCCTTATTGTTATTTTTGTGCCAATGTTGTCCCCATATTGTTATTATTTTTCCCCATAGAAGCCCACTATTGTTACTGTTATGCCCTTACATTATTATTGTTATGTCAGCTCTGATTATATTGTGACCCCTTAGAGTCCTATATATAGAAAGGAGGTATTGTCATTTGTATCATCCAATAATTGTTCATTTTTGTAATGTAAAGGAGGTCCCCCCCTCGAAGAGGCTACTTTTGAAGTCATTGATCTATATCTTTCTTATATTTTATGAGTTGGTTGCATAACAATTGGTATTAGAGGTTTGGATTCTAGGGTTTCGTTGCTTCAAACAAACCATCGTGGACTTTTCGCTATAACATTTTTTCTATGAAGCTTCAATAGTGGCAATTAAAACTTGTTTGAGCTGAAATTGTGATGAACCTTGTGATTGAATATCAGATCTTTTCTTGCTATATTTTTGGAGATATGAACTGAGAAAGTTAGGATTTTTGTAGGCTCCCGAATTTAATCTCAAACATGTCACCTTGGGAAAATCATCATAACTTTCTCTCTGAGCATCAGATTCAAGTTTTGTAAGAAGTGACAGAAATAGGACAGAGTGTAGTTTGTTGGATATCAGTTTTAGAGCTGAAGGTTGAAACAGTGACACATGGCACGTCGTACAAGTTCACTTTACTGGACCAGTCTATAGTTAGGTCATCGCAGGAGATTGGGCATAACGCTTTCTTGGAGAATCAAATCGTGCTCAAACTTGCAGGTTTGGAAAGAGAACTCAGAGGGATATCACAGGCTGAAATTTCAGAACTTGGAGATCCACAATTATAGAGTTACAGTCATTTCAAGATCGAGCTCATACAAAGTGGAAAAAAAAAGTGTGTAGTGTTTTTTAAAATTTGCATAAGTTTTGTTTGTGAAAGTAATTTGAAGTGATTCAAAGGGAATTTTGAAGCATAATCATAATTCATTGATGAGCCGAAGAAAGAAAATGGAAACACCTAGTAAGCAGCCTGAAATCTCTACTATGACACATGAAAAAGAGGAAGAAATGCAACATGATATATCAAAATTATGAGACCAAGTGCAACAAATTTCACTCTCACAAAAAGTAACTAAAGCTAAGATGGATGGTTTAAAGAATGGAATGGAAGATAATATGGATGGTGATGCAGGAGCATCAAATGAGATAAATTACCTTTGACCTGACCGGTCAAAATTATTTACTAAAGAGGGTTGTACCTCTTAAATGTTCTTATTTATTATTTGTTTGTAAAATTTATTGGAGTGCCCAGATTAGGAGTGAAGTGATTGAGTTTGTTAGCTTAGGTATGCGTCAGGCCAATTAAATAGGGATTAGGTTGTTTGAGAAATTCAAATTTAGAAAGGAGCATTTAAAAAGAGAAAAACTCATTTTTTGAGAGATGTTGAATGTAGATCAGGTCAGTAAGGGCCAGAACAATTTTTTGTAAAGTGATTTTTATTTTCATAATTGATTTAGTGGAGTTTCATGGTGTATCTGATATCATCTTATGTCAAGAAATTGTTTGCTTCAATTGATGAAAAATCATTCTATTGTAGTTTAATGGTGATATCCTATAGATTGATATCCAGTAAATTGTGTATCTTTGGGAATTTTCCATCCAAACGAGATTGATCTATAGATATGCTTAGTGCTATGAGTATTTTATCCTAATTTCATGTTTTCTCAATGATAGATCTAAAGAATGCTCAAATTTCTATGTTTTTTCTTTCTTGAAATCGCTTCAAGAAAATAAAACCCTCAGTCACAAAAGGGTCGAGCCGTGGGTCGCACTTGAAACAGAAAGGTCGCATGAAGAGAAAAAGGGTCACGCATCAAATAGAAAGGTCGCGCCATGGGTCGCGCATCATACAAAAAGGTCGCGTTTTGGGTCACACCTGCAGCAAAAGGGTCGCATCTGAGACAGAATGGTCACGCTGGTTCAGGATAGTGTTTTTAATCGACTTTTGGGGCCCATTTCGAACTTTGATTGCTAGGTCAAGTAGCCCGTGTGTCTACTTTTTGTTGAGTCATCAAACTCGACAAAATATCTAGGGAAAGGCTAGCAAAAATTGAATTTTCCAACTTCACTCAGAAGCACTGTGTCTGGTAAAGAAGTTTTTGAGACAATATTTTTTGGGAACATAGTATTGGCGGGTTAGCCTGCCATCATTTGGTACGAGAGCAAGGTTTAGAGTATTGTTCTCATAAATTCAACAAATATGCCACCCAGAAGAGAAGGAGTTGGCATAGGTTGGGGAAGACCTGTAGCCAATGCAGTACTTCTTCAATAAATTAGACATCTTCTCACAAGAATGGAGGCAATGGAAACTGATAAGAGAAGACTCCATGATGAGGGATATGCCAGTGCTGAAGAAGAATATTATGAGGAAGAAGAAGGAGATGAAAGTGAAACAACCAAATTTCTCAAGATGTTGGCAAAATCAAGTGGAAGACCGAAGATAGAAATACCTTTGTATGAAGGAAACCTTAATGTGGAAGAGTTGATGGATTGGATTAGTGCATTAGATAAGTATTTTGACTATGAAGAGGCCGAAGATAAAAAGAAGGTGAAATTCGCACCTACCAGATTGAAGGGCCATGCAACCATCTGGTGGGATGAGCTACAAATATCCAGAGAAAGGAAGGGAAAACTCAAGATAAAATGGTGAGCAAATTGAAAGGAAAATTTATGCCCAAGGATTACCAATTAAACCTTTTCAGATAGTTACAAAACGTAAGACAGAAAGGGATTCCTATTGGAGAGTACATAGAGGAGTTTTATAAGCTAAGCATTAGATCAGGTCATGCTGAAGATGACATGGAAAAAGTAGCAAGATATATTAATGGATTGAGATACGATATAGAAGATGAAATCAATCTGCTAAGTCTGATGATTTGGATACGAGATCTTAGACAACTATTAAGGTATTACAGACTCATGTGCATGGATTTGCTTATGTTACTTTGTGCAATGGATCGATAAGATTGCGAAATACATAGATAATGAAGCAGTTAAAGAACATAATAGATAAACACACATAAACACAACAAGTTTAATAAGGATTTCACCCAACACTCCTGGGCTACATCTCCTGGTCCAGCCTTCAGTGGTGACCTCTCTATTATGTCTTCAGAAGAAGAGTTTTTACAAAAGTGAGCTCAATTTGAGTCTCACACAACAGATACAAAACAACAAGGCTTCTTGGATCCCCCAAGTATTTTTGAGTACACAGACTCTCTTCACTGACTCTCTGTCTCTGTTTTCTCTCTATCTCAACACTGCTTGTCTCTGTCTTCTCTCTTCTATGGCTTTAAAGCCAATCAATGTTTTCTGTTCGTTTCTCCTTCTCGAGATTTCTGGCTTCCTAGCCTCTGTCTGTTCATACCCCCCCCTGAGCGTTAGTAATCATTTCTAAATGCTTTTAGGGATAGTGGCCACCTGTTCTATAACGGAATGGGTCATCGGGCCTTTGAAAGCCCCAACAATAGTGTTCTCTGTGTTTAGAGAGAAATACACTAAAAGCACAGGAAATTCACCAACTGTCATTTATAGGATTTGAAATACTATAAATTCCCCTTATAACTCCTATCGGGTCCGCCTTGATGTCACTTATCACATATCCACCGTTGATCTAGGAGATCTGGATCCAATAGTTGAGGTTCATTTTGGACGACTCATTCGTATGGGAGTTAACCACCTGAAAAGGGTGGTTTTCTCTCTCCAAGGCCTGGACATGTGGCAGCCAATGTATGGGTTCAGGCGGAGCCCGGCAAAAACCTCTTACCACCTATGGCTGCCAGAAATCCCGCTTGTTTCCTTTGTATTAAAAAAATACATTAAATACTGAAAAACCCTGTAAAATGGCTTTAGACGGACTTGAAATATTATGCATATGCATTCATAAACCATTTCGAGTCCGGTTTCATCACATCGGTGCTTTATCCTTTGTATTTCATTTATTTAACAAAAAAAGAAAATACAAAGGAAAACCTTGTTTTCCGAATCTCAAAATATATCAAATGTCCTCTATATCTCCATCGGGTCCGACTATCACAATTTATGTTTATATCGGCCCCACTCCTTTGAATAGCTCTAATGTGATATTGCAATATCACAATCACATATTGTCGATCCTTTGAGTCGCAGTTAAGTCCACACACACACACACACACACACACACACACACACACACACACACATATATATATATCAGCGATGCGATAATGCAATTGAATCAGGGACCGTTGATCTACGTGCATAGATCAACGGCTTTCATTTGATTGTGTTGATCTCCATTGCACTTCCCATATAGCCGCCTTCGATAGCCTCCGGCAATTGCAATATGCAGATTGGATCTGGACCATTGATTGGCCAGATCTGACGATTCTCATGCAAAGTAGTTTTAAACCACTGATACTCTATTTTTCCACTATTTCTTCATGTTTTTGCCTCCCGATAGTGTAATCTGACTTTTTAAAAGGTTCTTCTTTTGCGATAGTCTGGAATGTTTGAAGACATAGAGGGTTTTCTAGGATCCAATTGGATCACGCCTTCCCACTGAAAACGCTTTTGGACCACCAAAAGTTGGTTTTTAAGCATCAATCAAGTGAGGATACAGCTTCCTCACTTGTCCAATCTCTATCCATCTTGCACTGCTTGGTTTTGAACATTTGAGTCCAATTCTGAGGTACTCAACATCACCTCTACGCGTAGTTCTCACCTTCTTGTCCAGAATTGTATCTTCCTGCAACTCATTGAGATTTTTAGGCAACAGATCATCAATAGAAGGCAATTGACTTTTCTCTTCGAGATCTTCAATCAATGAAGGTTCAAATAGTCTCAAGTTCTCTGCATTAACTACTGAACAGATGTGCATGTAAGCTGGCAAATCAAGGTGAACAGCATTCTCACCAATTTTCTCAAGTATCTTCAAAGGCCCATACCTTATTGGCTTCAGCTTCTTTTGTTCACCTTGCATTCTGTCTTTGCTAATGTATAGCTAGACTTGATCACCAACTTGGAAGCTATGCTCAATTCGATGCTTATCATGCCTTACCTTGTACTTGGCCTGGCTCTTTTCCAGTTGTTCTTGCACTGCCTAGTGAATTTCTTAGATATGTTCAATTAACTTGGTTGTTTTGTCCACATCACTGTGTCCATCAACTGCTATGTCTTTTCCAAAGACAAAATCCAAGGGAGACCTTGGTGTAAAGCCAAAACAAGTCTCAAAAGGAGATCTTTGTGTAAAAGAGTGTTTAGCACTGTTGTAAGCATTTCACACATAACATAAATGTTCATCCCAAAGCTTGGGATGCTTGCTGCAATAGCCCTTGAGCAACTGGATCATTGTCTTGTTGACCACCTCTATTTGGCCATCTATTTGTGGATGAAAAGTTGTGCTCTTCTTCAGTCTGGTGTCCATCAATTCCCACAGACTTGACCAAAACTTCCAAACAAATCAAGAATCTCGATTAGATACAATGGAAGTGGGTAACCCAAAATGAACCCATACATGCTGAAAGAACAACTTTGCTATTTGTTCAGCTATAATATTCTTGTTACAAGGTATTAAAATACACATTTTGCTGAACCTATCCATAATAGCATATAAATAATCATAACTTTTTCTAGATTTTGTCAATCCCCCAACGAAGTCCATGGAAACACTTTCCTGAGGATGAGAAGGAATTGGAAGTGCAGTGTACAAGCCTAGTTTTCTATTGTTGGGCTTGCTTTTAGCACACATGGTACACCCTTTAATATATCTATAAACTGTTTCATGCATTCTTGGCCAATAACAGAACCTTTGCAGCTGTGCAACTATTTTGCTTACACCAAAATGACCTAATATTAGAGAAGTATGTGCTTCTCGGATAATGTTAACTCTTTTAGTTTGAGGAATGCATAACTTTCCCAAATGAAATAAGAGTTGGTACTTAACATGATAATTCAATTCTCCTACTTGTTTTCCCTGACTTAAAGTTGCATATACTTCTTTAAAATCTACATCTTGAGCATATTGTTCAATGTAGCTTTCATGCAATACTGAATTATGCTTAAGTATAGTAGATGAATTTATGATTGGTCTATATAACATATCTACAACCTTATTGTGTATGCCTTTCTTATATCTAATGACAAGATGAACCTGTTGTAGAAAACCCATCCACCTATGGTGTCTTGATTGCTGCAATTTAGTTTGTGAGTGCAAATATTGAAGTGGTTGATGATCCGTATGTATAATTTTTTCCTTTCCCAATAGGTAATGTTTCCACTTTTTCACACTCTGTGCTAGCGCATAAATTATTTATCATATGTGGGATAATTAACTACTGCAAAATTAAATGTCTCAAAATGATAACATATGAGTTTACCATGTTGCATCAACATTGCTCCCATGGCATAGTCACTGGCATCTGTTTCAATCTCAAATGGTCTTTGAAGATATAGCAATGCTAGTACTGGTATTGTACTAATTTTTTCTTTCAAGGTGTTGAAGGCTTTCTGTTGTTTGCCTCCCCACTAAAACACCTTGTTCAATCCTGTTAAAGCATGTAAGGGAGCTGCAATCAAGGAAAAGTTAGCAATAAACTTTCTCCAATATTGTGCT
>APFE031302822.1:98502-128572 GCA_000404065.3 Pinus taeda
AGAAGTATGCTGTTTTCAAGGGGAAAAAATCATAAGGGAAATGTTAGGGGAGGGATTTTTAATAAGGAATGGGAAATAAAAACAGGGATTTTTAGGGATATTTCACAAAATGTTAACATATCATCTCATCTTTCAGGAAATCATTTGCAACGAAATACATTATTAGGATTTAATCATAAGGGAAAACATGTATGATAGGTGACTGAGGGAAAGAACATATATTTCAACAGGGGGGGTATGAGACCACATTATTCATTTGAGTTTTTGTCCTTCAATGTGTCCTTTAATGTACATCATGAAGCAAACTGTTATTTGAAAGGGATTCATGTACATTTGGTTGTAGGGGAAAGAGGGCTTCATTTGTATTTTTGTCAAAAGGAGATTGACAACTTCAAAAAGGGAATGATAAAAAGGGAAAACAGGGTTTGTTTTTGGGAAGCACAGCAATATAATTTTGTAGACCAAAACCACAGCTTTCTAAATATATACAGCTACAATTTTTAATTTTTCTTTTGTTTTTTATGAATGTCATAACAGCAGCCTGCCTCTTTTCATACACAGCAATATCTCTCTTTTCATATTTTGTCATTTTGGCATAATATTGCTATTTGTCTTTTCACATCAATTTTTTATATATTTTTTTATTCTTTTGTTTTGTTTCCTTGCTGTTTGTCCATTTAGTTTGTTTACTGTGGGAAGTGGGAAGGGCATTTAGGGTTTGTTTGGAATATGAAGGGCATTAGGGTTTTGTGAAGGGATTTGGGGAGGGATAGATTTTGTAGGAATATGGGATGGGAAACTTTGTATTTCTTGCAAATGAAATAAGTGAAATAAAAGATAAACATGTAGCAACATTTGTGAATTTAATTTAAAAGGAAACAAGGATGGGATAAGAAGGATTTAACCTTGATAAAACACACAAACTCTAGCATATTTTCCTACATTAACAACAGCTAAATTCACCATTTCTCTTGCAAATCTTAAAGGAGAAAACCATTAGACATATCATCATTCAATCATTCCTTGTCATCATGGATGAATTTAGAGCCTACCTGGTCGATTTGGCAGTTGGGAGAGCGATTTAAGTGATTAGGCGGTTTTCTAGCAAACCCAGCTCGAGTGGTCGCACCTCTCTGAGTGGTCGCACCAGTTCTGAAAATGCACTGTGGGGGCGGCGCTGAGTGGTCGCACCCGGCCCAACTGGTCGCACCTCTATTTCGAGTGGTCGCTCCCCAGGAAATGACCGAAATTGCTGCAAAATCGCCTTCCTTTGCTCTCTCTTGTGTCTTGCAAGTTTGCAAATGCATAATGAGGCCATGAAGAGGGATTTTTAGTCTTTATAGGTCCACATTAGAAAAATTAAATCATCAAACCCACTTTCTAATGTTGTATGTTTTGACATTAAATTTAACACTATTTTTTAAGTTTCACTTTGCCTAAATTGAATCTTTGAATGTTTTCAAACTTGGTTCTTTTTGCAAGTTGATTATCTGATGGAACTCTGGCGAGGAAACCAGGGTTGTTGCCGGCATTCTAAGATTTTTGAAAATTTTCCTTATTTTTGCAAATTTCACATGACCTTGGGTTTAAAAACAGAGTTTTTAAATCCAAGGTATAAATGAGTTTTAGCTGATGAAAAATATCAATAGAACATAATTACATACCTCCTTCTGGCTTTCCTGGGGACTATTAGACTTTTGACTCATGACCTTGCAATGATTTTGACCGAAACCCTAGACCTAGACTTGGGAATTTCAAGACAAAACTGAAACAAGTGTGACACAAGTTATTTCGAAATGATATGACCTGATTCCAGCAAAGCCAAGAAGGGAACAAGACCAAGCTCCTCCATCAGTGTTATGGCATGCCTAACGGGATGCAAAACTGATGCTGATGAGACACCTACATATGCATATGCAAAGAGCTTTTGATCACCGATGGAGGGCTCAAGACCGACACTAACACACCCTACTCCCTACAAAGTTTCCTGGTTGCAAAAAGGACATCAACTCTTGGTGACAGAATAGTTCCAGGTAGATATACAGATTGGTACATATAAAGATGTGATATTGTGTGATGTAATGCCAATGGACGTGTGCCATATATTCCTGGGGAGACCTTGGCAGTTTGATAGGAAAGTTGTTCATGATAGTAGGAGGAACACATATACCTTAGAGAAGGATGGGCATAAGCATACATTGTTACCTTTAAATGATGGAGAAGACAAAGGAACGACTGGGGAAAATGTTCTGATGATTAGTGGAAAAGAATTGCTGTGAGAAGTCAAGAAGGAGAAAGAAATGCATTTTGTTATTGTGGGTAAACCCAAGGTAATTTTGACTTCTACTAATTTAGATAATTTTCCTATGGAAATTAAAAATTTGCTAAATGATTATGTCGACATAATTGTTGATGAATTTCCAAGTGCATTGCCACCAATTAGAAGTATCAGCCATCACATAGATTAAATACTTGGTGTGAGTTTACCAAACAAGGCAACATATAGGCTAACTCCTCATGAAAATGAAGAAGTTGGGAGACAGGTGCAAGATTTGTTGGATAAAGGACTGATAAAGGAGAGCCTAAGTCCATGTGCAGTACTAGCAGTGCTTAGCCCCAAAAAGGATGGTGAATAGCACATTTGCATTGGTTCCTGATCAACAAATAAGGTTACTATCAGGTATAGATTTCCCTTACCATGTATGGATGATTTTATGGATTGCTTTAGTGGGTCAAAGTATTTTTCTAAGATAGATTTGAAGATTGGATGCCATCAAATAAGGATTAGAGAGGGGGATGAATGGAACACTGCGTTCAAGACTAATAATGGGTTGTATGAATGGCCAGTGATGCATTTTGGACTCACTAATGAAACAAGTACATTTGTGAGACTGATGAATGAGGTCTTAAAAAAGTATGCTAGAAAATTTGTGATAGTTTATCTTGATGATATCCTAATTTTCAGTCAGAATAAAGAAGAGAATTTGGAGCATCTTAAGTTGGTTTTAAATACTTTACAAAAAGAGAAGCTACTGATAAATTTGAACAAGTGCAGTTTTATGAAGAATGAGCTCATTTACCTGGGATTTAGTCTCAGATGAAGGTTTGAAGATGGACCCAGAAAAGATACAAGCAATTTTGAATTGGCCAACTCCAAGGAGTGTATTTGAGCTAAGAAGTTTTCATGGTCTTGCAAGTTTTTATAGAAAGTTTATAAGAAGCTTTAGTAAGGTCTATGCACCGATAGCTGAAACAATAAAGGAAAAAAACAACCATTTAAGTGGACAGAGGCAACAGACCGGAACTTCAAACTATTGAAAAAGAAGATTTAGATTACTGTTTTAGCCCTACCAAACTTTGATAAAACTTTCCAAGTTTAGACTAATACTAGTGGGGTAGCAATTGGAGTTGTACTGAGTGAGGAGCAGAGACCTATAACTTATTTCAGTGAAAAGTTGAATGAGGCCAAGTGGAAGTACTCATCCTATGATAAAGAGTTCTATGTTGTTATTCAAGCTTTAAAGAAATGAAGGCATTATTGTTGGCTTGAGGGGGCTTGACCCAGGTTTGGAGTTAATTAGCCAAACAAATCCCTGCACTACTGGCCCTTTCAGTAGCAGACCACGGAGCGTGGACTGAGGTCTCACACGAAGTAGTATGGGGGGATGTTGGAACCAAGTTTCTACACCCTGGAGTTGTCTGAGGGGTCGATTTTATTCCAACTGTGAGTAGCTTCGGGCAGGTCATCTCGTGTACTGACCTAACCTACGAGACCTTCACGGTCTGTTACAATCACCTTCGCGCAACCCTCACCAGGGGCTGAGGTGATTTCGCACTGCCCTAGCAACGATCTACGCTAATTTCCCAAGTTACATTGTGTATCTTACTTATCTTCTTATAACAGTTAGTTATCTTCACGTAAACAAATAATTTATCTTATATTCACTTTATCAACACATTCATATAAGTTCACACATCATATAAACAATAGAAATGAAATTTATATCCGATACATTCAATGCATAAAACAGGAAAAAGATACACATAATTTATGTAAAACTTCTCTTTATTACTTCTCCAAATGTTATAGACTTGACTCGCCCTGCGCACTCAGCTGCAGGGGTCCGTGCACTCAGCTACGGACTACTAGGCCTCTGCGTACTCAGCTCCAGAGCCTTCTCCTACTCTACGACCCAAAGACTCGACTCTACACTTAGACAAGACTCAATTCCTCATCTTCTATTCATGACTTGATTAATTCATTCCTTTATAACATAGAGCCTCACTTTATTTATACAATCCCATGGTCTACGGACCATGGGTAGATCTCTAAAGCGGACATTACATTACAAAATTGAGGGTGGACAACCCTATGAATCATTTACAAGTTTGCGCTCCGTGCCCACAAAACGCAGAGTCTTTACATTGGATTTAGTCAAAATCTAGGCTTTAAGCCCCAAAACTTCCCTTGGGGGATCCCACGCCCAATAAGCCCCCAACACAAACATCGTGACTCACCCTCAAGTCACTCGGTCAGTGCGGAGATCTTCACACAGAGACCTCCCAACTCTGCCCAAATTGCTGCAAGATTGACAACGCACTGAGCAGTTGCCTGCTGTACCTCCTTCACGCATTGTTCAGAGACAGTGGTATCTGAATTGCTTCCATGCATCTGCTCTTGCATTCCCTGCATCTGTGTGAGCTTGCCTTCAATCGATGCTATGATGATGAAGGCATCATCGATCCATGGTTGGACACGTGCCTTCAAAACTGCTTCTTTATGTCGCACTGTGTCTAACTACTCCTTAAGCGCTTTTTCCTGTTGCATCCGCGCGAGCCTTTGTGTAAGGGCCACCATCTGCGCGGTCCATTTTATATCATCATACTGTTGCTACAGCTCATGCACCTATGTTTCCAAGCACTGTATGTTTGGGTCCTCCTGTAGACTGTTGAGGACCTCGAATGATTCTTCCAACACTTTGGTGCAGTCCTTCACTGCACTGCTAATCTACGCCATCCCTGATGTAATGGTGTTGGCGCGTTGTTCCCTCACCTCTGGAGGAGTTGAAGGTTGTGTCTTCAACCGCAGTTCTGTTATCTGAAGGTTCATCTCTAGCTGAACCTTAGCCATCTCTTCTTGCGCCTCTCACACCCCTATTGCTAACCTCTGGATGCGCGCCTCTGCTGGGATGGCCAACTCAGGGACCATCTAGCAGGCCTCCTCAATCACTTGCACCATCTACTAGTTTTGCGCCACTACCTCGTTGCGCTGCAGGCTCAGTTGTTCCATATTAATTTTTTGCTTGCTCAACACCTGTAGTGCGCAACCCTCCCTAGCCTACAATTCTGCAGTCACTCCGTCCTGTAGGACATAGAGTGTCTCCCGAGGGAGCGCAACCATTTTGATCCCTACTCCCTTCAATGTATTGACCGTAGGCCTATTGGCCTCATTCTCTGTAATTAGTTCCCCCTATGGCAGCACTATGGTGTTGGTCATGCGGGTGCACAACATTTCCTTAGACGTGACTGTTCCTACTGCAAGGTTAGTTAAGAGAGTACCATCCTGAGGAGTGCGCACCTGCAACTCCTATATCTGTTCCCGGAGGGCCCCCAACACAACCTAATTCTCCTTCGTGGTGATGTCACACATAGTCTCCCCTATATCGTGCAGATCTCCCTCAGTGAGGGTGATCGGGTCGAAATAAGTGTTAGAATCTTTCGACTTCTTTCGTGGCCCCACTTGCTCTCTCAGGCGCTAGCGCTTCAACTATGTATCTGTTGTTTTTGGGTCTGCGCCACCTTCCTCTGTCTCAGGATCTTCCTCAGGGGATGATGACTTATAGCCCTCACACTCCTTCTCTGCTGCCTATTGTTGTTCTACGGCTGCCTTCTATTGTTTTGTTGTTGTCTTTGCAGCGTCTCGTGCCTCCTGCACCTTTTTTGTTGCTGCCTCTTTTCTTCTCTTCTCTGCTAACTGGGCCATTCACAGTTTTGCCTCCTCCTTTTTCCTCTGCACAATAGACTTCTCTAATTCCAACGTGGAACTGGATGGAGTGTGTCACTTTGGTGGCCATGACTCAAGCACGACAAGTATAACATTGTTCGTGGTCAAGTACGACAGTTCATTCCACTTCTTCGTGGGGTCCTTGTACACCCTAGTGTACACCTGAAGGAAGTCCACCTTGAACTCCACAAAGATTTGTAGGCTATTGTAGACAGTGAGCGATAACCGCGGCTTGCAGTTAATCCCCATTTTGATGTTCATCTCCATGAACACCCAGAATATCTTACTGTCTCAATCCTTTGCGCGTCTTTAGTGGCCCACAGTGGCGTACTTCACTGCCTCTTGAAGATCCTGCACAATTGTGGGGAACTGAGTATCCTCAGGCAATGCCCAAGCCACCAGTTGGTGAGAGCCAGTATTGCAGCAAGAATGTTGCAACTCCTGGGCTTCCAACTTTACTTTTATCAACCCGGTAGTTCGTAACAAACTTGGAAGCGTCGATGCTATAAGCACAAGCTAATTCTACTTTTTCCAAAAACGTTATGAAAACCATGAAAGGAATGCCATTACCTACTCAAGGAAGTAAAAAACATCTAACCATGCTATTTTTGGAAGTAAATAAGCAAAAAACATATTTTTGGATCTTTATGTGTTTTTATGAATTTAACATGCATCTAATTTATTGTGTGTGAATGTGGCAATGAATGGGTGGCGTTAGAGGGTGGTTTTGGAGCTTGGGAGGATGTAGGATGTTTTGGATGGGTCTTATGAGGTCTTAGGTGGCCTTCTGGAGGCTTTTTCCACACTCAGCCTTCAAAAGAAAGCCTACAGGAAAAGCTACAGGAGGACACAAGAAAACTACAGGAGGCCTACAGGAGGAAGCCGAGAGAAATTTTTGCTATTTTGAGGGTGTGAGAGTGGGTGGAAATGGTGGATGAAGGTTGGATTGAGGTGTTATGGCACCTAAGGTCTACCATGAATCACTAGGAGAGAGAAATATGATTGGATTTGCTCAAGGAGAGAGGAAGAAGTTCTATGAAAAAATGAAGGACACTAGGGCAGAATTGAGGTGAGGTTTGGGAGACCTATAGGGCATGGATCAGTTGGAGAGTGTGATTGCTAATAAGTTGGCCTACTTCTGGAAGAGATATACTACATAGAAACTGATAGTCAACCAAGAAAATCAAGCAACTAATGGAATGAGTGCATATTAGGAAAAATAGAGTTTTGCATTAAAATGGCCTAAACTATGATGCATAGAAGTAAATGATGGGAAATTTTGTGAGAAAGGAAAGCATGCAAAAGGACTATTGCAAACCAGGAAGTGAACATGATAAATAAGATCTAAAACAAAGAAAAACTGGACTATCAACCTACTAGAGAGCTGCAAACACTAGAAGTCCTAGGAATGAGGAAAATATGTGTTTTTGGGGCAGCAACAGAGTCTTTGCCTCAAATCATGGTCCAAGAGGGAGGAAAAAAGGCCAAGGCACTGTTGCTAGCCTTTTGAATCTTCTCTGATCACTATTTAACTTGCTACAAAAAGCACAAATGGAAGAAAACTACTAAATCATCAAAAGCAACCTATTCTTAACCATAAGAGAAATACATCTAACAACAAACTAATCTACAAAATGAAGTAAAGCATACAAATACAATTGAAGAGAAGCTTGGCTACTTGGATTGGGCCATAACCCAAGAGCTTCAGCCCTCTGAGGTAACTCAGTGCTAGCTCAAAGAGGATTCCATCTTCATTATCAAAAAATAGCAAGATTACATAAAATTATTATAAAATAGTAAGCTCGAAATTTGAGCAGAGTTTACATAAGCCAAAAAGTTGACCCTAGTGAGGCCCTAGGCCTCTCTACTTATACATATGAAGCTATCAATAGATTCCTTAAAATCAGGGAGGCTTGCCTCCCAAAACTTGAGATAACTAACAATCATCTTCCACTTGCTCGATTGCCTCCTAGTGCATGATTCGACTACTTGTACTCTGAGCTGAATGAAGGGGAATTCGAAGTGAGGAGCAATAAATGAGGGGGATTACCTCCTATAAGTCCTCTCCTCTGTCTACTTCAAGTTATTGCTACAGTTTGACCACTAGATCCTTGAATTTGACCTTGAAATCCATCAATAATCTGCATTAAATACATGTTAGACCACATGGCATAATAACTAACTCAACTCACCCTATAAGCATAAATATAATAAGAAAATCATACAATAAGCTAAGAGAATGGTTCATTTGACTAGGTTAGGAGGTAAAATGAGCACATATAATTACCCATTTATGAGGCTCATCGTCACCCCCCTACTGAAGGTGTTGCTCATCCTCTAAGAAACCTAGTCAATCTCTTCGTCTTTCATGGCCCTGGTGGCCTCCCTAGCATCCTAGGCTTCTGATGTGGTCTACTCATGTTCTCCATAAAATCCTGCCTTTCTGTCTATGTCCTTCCACTACTCCTTCTCCTCTTTTTCTCTTCTACCTTCCAACATGCCTAATATCTGTGAGGGACTCAGTTTGAGGCCAATCTAGTTGACCTTCAGCCTTTGCATAGAATGCTTGTACATTGGCACTCTTTTCAATGCCTCCCTTAGCCTCATGGGGGAATGGTATTCTCTGATCTGCAGGATGTAGTCTAGGGTGTTCCATCTTCTCGTGCATGTATGCACACAGTCATCGCCAGGTAGCCTAAGCATATCCTCAAAGTGTGCAATGGCTTGTCCCTAATTGGCTAGATATTTAGGGGTGATCTGAGGGTCATTGGCAAGCAGGTTGTGTGTGCTGATGAATGCCATAGGATCTAATGGCTCAGCTCTTATCATCAATGGTTCATTATGATCTTTTATTAACAACCTTTTCATTTCTGCTGCCCTCAATTCTTCATGGTTCATCCATGATACCATGGCCATTAATTGCAAATCCCCTAGCTTGGCATTGGGGTCCCACACATTCAGGTCTATGAGGGCCATGTTGTGTAGATAGAATTCTGCCATCTTTGCTTTGTCCCCAGAGGTGCTTTGGTCACACAAACCCATGAACTGCCTGTAGGCTTGGAAAGGAATTGTGCCTCTTTGTGCCAAAGTTTTTATTTTGAATTGAATCCATTGATCTTTTAGATAGAGGCCATAAGATTTGGTTGGTGTTCTGCATTGTAATGCTTCAATGGATAAGCTGGCCATGTATGCCAAATCAGTCTCTTTCTACTGCAACTTCCTCCTTAGTAGTTCATTTTCATTCTCAAGGTGACTTCTTGTAATGGCTTCTCTATCTCTGAGAGCACTCAATTCTCTACCCATTTCTCTGAGTTTGTCTTCCATGTGGCCAATATCCTCAACTCCTTTGGACTTGGCTATTTGCATCCACCTATGTGTTCTTACTCTCTTTTTTTCCAATTCAAAAAATAGTGGAATTGCAAATTTCTGTGGGATTATCTTGCCCTCTCAAGTAGTTTGTAATAGGAGTCAAGATTAGGCTAGGGGTCAAGTTCTTGTAGCTCTTGTGCTTCCTCTTTCACCTCTGGCTGTCCTCCTATCTTTTCCTCAAGTATTTGTGTCTCTTGTAGTTTGGACAGTGTCTCTTGTAGGGCTGTTTTAAGGTCCTGTAGAATTGCCTTCCCCTTCCATGTAGAAGATCTTGTAGTCCTCCTTTCATAGGTTATGGGTGTCTTGGAAGGAGATTATTTCACCTTGGTAGATGGTGAATATTCAATGTCAATGGGAGTCTTTGATGAGGGCTAAGGTTTTCTTGTTTTAATTCTGGTACTCTTCCTCACCCTGGAATACATGGAGGTTTTTCTTTTCCTCTTCTGCTTGTACTTGACTAGTGTACCGAGGGCAGTGAGGTCAGCTGCTGCTTCTCTTTCCAAAGTTTCAGGGGACTCTTCTCCTTGCTCTGCCTTCTCTGCCTCCTTTTCTCCCTCTTCTGTCTCTTTTTCCTCCTCCTACTCTGTCTCTTTTTCTACTTCCTGGTATGTCTCTTCAACTCTTCCCTCCTCTATTCCTTTTCTTTCCTCCTTCCTCTCTTGCTCTGCTATGTCACCACTGGCTTCATCCTCTCCTCCTTGATGTTCTCCCTCCTCACTGACAGCAGGACTGACATCATAGCTTAATGCCTTGATGTCATCCTCAACCGTCATATTTCTGAAAACTTCTCATGCTATAGGGATTGTAAGGGTATGGAGGGCTTCCTTTACTAGGATTTTGATTAGGCCATGGTGAGCTAGCTGCTGTGAATTTCCTTCTTGTACCTTGGTGCTGGAGTCAATGAAGGACTAAAGGAGAAAATAACGGATATTGAGCTTTTAATGTGTTGGGGTATCCATGCCATATCTTAATTCTTGGAGGATCCTGAAATGATATCCATAAACAATGTTGTACCTCCCCTCACAAGAAATGTATTTGATTACTTGGTAGCTAACCTCATCCTAGGGATATGGTATACTAGCCCTCCTAATTCCATTTTTGTCTTCAACAGGGGTTTCAGTATCTTGGAAAAAATTCTTCTTGGTAGCCTGGCCAATTGGTTTCTCATCTTTACTCCAAGGCAGCCTAAGAGGAAGGGTAGTGACCCTACTGATGAAATCAGGGGTTATTTCAATGGAGAGGCCTCAAATGGTTACAGTATCATGAGTTATTGTGTGAGGGACCAGAAAGAGAGCAAATTCATGGGCAATTTCATCATCAAACCCTCTAAACTTCTTAAAGAAATTCATCCAGTTTTCCCTTCTAAATATTTCCATCACTTGAGGATGTGCATGGATTCTAGTGGAGTTAGTGGGCTCTTTTCTCATAAACCCCCCTATCATACTACCTGTACTTCTTTTGAAAAACCAGGTATGTAGGTGGAGACAGAATTTTTGAGTGAAATAGAAAAATAGAGGGGACTATGTTTTTTTTTTAAACATAATTTTTTTTAATGTTTTTCTACCCTCTTAAAGACTCATTTAATCTTCAATTTGAAACCAACTCTCTCATGTTTTGATATTCAACAGAGGGCATTCATGAACCCTACCTCTTAAGACTGAAATCTGTGCCAAAAAGTTTGTTTCCTCCCTTCAAAATGGCTCACTGCCCCTCCTGTAGAAGCCCGTTGTCCCTCCTATAGATTTCCTGTAGGTGCTCCTGTAGAAAATGCTGAGAGAAAAAATATGGAGGAAATCGATGGAGGATAATGGATACGAGGCTATGGGGGCACGAGAAGACTGTGGTGTGGCTGAGTTACGAGGAGAAATTGAAGAAAAGGTGGTGAGAATGCATGGGGAGGAGTGCTCATTACCTTTTATGGTTGTTCTCGGTTATGAGTGCTGAGCTGGCAAGGTGTACGTTGCCCAAATTAGGACTGTTGGTCCCCACCTACTTGGTCATCATGACCCCCCTCATAATCATCACCTCATCACTGCATCAGAGTTAATTCTTCCTCCCACTACCTGTCCTTCGCATCTTTTGCTTGAGTTGACTGTGTGCATGTGTGGGTGGTATCTTGGTTAAGTGGAGTCAACTAAATGAAGGTAACCAAGTTAACTGGCCACCTTTCCCTCTTTTTATTTCAACCATCTCGTTTCCTTTGTATGATTCCTAATTACACAAATGCAGATAGAGGAGTGACTTAGCTACTTACCTGTGATCCAAGTGTATTTGCTGCCATCGACTGTGAGGTGCTTCAGCTTTCTTTGCTGCATGCCTTCGTTTTCCCTCATGCATGTTGTCTCTGCTTGCTGATGTGTTGTTGTGTGTTTTTGTAGGTTCTTCTTTTGCTAGAGCTAAGTTGCATGTGCCTCTCCAATCTTCAGATGTGTTGTCCCTTGTTGCTGGTCCTGGACTTCTATGGGATCAGCTGCTACAGGAATTCCTATAGGAGCTCTTGTAGTTGCTTCTCCCCTTGAAACTTCAGCTATTTCCCTATGCTTGGAGCTTCGAGAATGATGCCAGAGGTGGAGATGAATGATGGAAGGATTGTAGGTAAGCTTCAAGTAAATTTAATGGTGCCCTTTCCTCTTTTTATTTTTGTTTTTTTTTCAAAACTGAAAAACTGTTTTTCTGTGTTTTTTCTTGGAAAGGGAAAAAAATGATAATTATGCTTGGAGTGTGATGCAGGCCTGGAAATGATGGCAAGTAGGTTTGAATATGGTAAGAGGGATTATAGGTTCCTCATGAAGTTTTTCTTGTCCCTCAAACTGCCTCCTGTAGACACTTTTGGCTCTCTGTAATCCCTATAGGAGCCTCTTGTAGCAAACACAGAGCCTCTTGTAGAAAACATAGTTTTGGAAGAAGAGGTATAGTGGGGTGAAAGAGATGCCAAAAATGATGGAGGAAGGTGTGGAGAAGATGAGATGGATGCTGGTATGAATGTCGGGGTCCCCTTGGCAGCTTCTCCTGCTCCCTGTAGTCCTCCTGCAAACCTGCAATGCAATAAAAATTCATTTTTTCTATTTTTTTTTTTAAACAACTAGGGTGCCTCAGAGAGGTTTTCACCTTAATTGCCTGCCTTGGGCACCTCCAAGGGACGTTTTCACCCAGGGATCTTATTTTTTCCCTTTTTTCTTTGACATCATTGGGCCGCCTCAGAAGAGGTTTTCAACCCAATGATGGGACTCAAGCGCCTCATGGAGGTTTTCACTTGAGTCCTTATTTTTTCTCTTTTTTCTTTTTAGTGAGTGGGTGAAGTGGAAGCTAAGACATGCTCCACTACCATCACTGTTTTATCCAAATCTTCAAAAAACTCTTGCTTGGAGAGGGGTTTCTTGTAGACTTTCAACCGATGTCCATTGACAAGCATTGGGATGGCTTCTTCATCAATGGTTCTGATCAAAACTGAACCATTGTCATTGCATTTCTCCATAGTGTAGGGTCCCAGCCATCTTGTCCTCAGCTTGCCTTTGAAATCCTTGTATCTTGAATCATAGAGTAGTGCCCAATCTCCCTCTTGGAATTGCTTCTCCCTGATATTTCTGTCATGCCATATCTTTCTCTGAAGCTGAACTACCTCTGTATGGAGAAGGGCTTGCAATCTGTAGTCATCCAATCCATTGAGCTGAAGTAATCTCTTCTTCTATGCATGGCTGAGGTCTAGGTCCAGCTGAGCTGCCATCCTTAGGGTATTGAATTCAAACTCTATTGACAACAAATCCTTCTTCCCATAGACCAGTTCATAGAGTGTCAACCCAGTGGTGGTCTTCCATGTTGTGTTGTAGGCCCAAGTGGCCTCAACTAATCTGTCTGCCCAGTCTTTTCTGCTATTGCTCACTACCTTGGTTAGGATCCCTTCCAATGCTCTATTAGTGACCTCCACTTGCCCACTAGCTTGTGGATGGTAAGGGGTGGAAGTCCTGTGCTTGATCTTAAGATGTGTGAGCAGGTCTTTAATCAGGTTGGAAGTGAACTGACTGCCTTGGTCCATGACCAACTCTCTCAGATACCCAAACTTGTAGAATATGTTTTCCCTCAAAACTCAGCTACTTTTTCCTTTATCGCTACTTTGATTTCTTTTGTCTCCGCCCACTTTGTCAAGTAGTCGGTGCACACGATGATGTACTGCTTCTGCTTTTAAGGGGGGTTGATGGGCCCCACAAAGTCCATGCCCCACTTCTCAAATGGCTCAAAGGTCACTTGAGGTTGCATGGGGATTTCATCCTTTGGAGTGGGTTTCCCCATCCTCTAACACTGATCACACTGGCTCATGTATCTCCTCACATCCTGATGAAGAGTGGGCCAGTAGTAGCCTGCTTGCAATATCTTGAAGGTGGTTCTTTTTGCTGCAAAATGACCTCCACAAGGCTCCTCATGACAGGTTAGGAGGTTATTAAAGACTTCCTCCTCTCTGAAACATCTTCTGAAGATTTTATCTGGGCCAAGTTTGAAGAGACTGCCTCCAATCCAGGTGAAAGGGGCACTTTTCCTTACTATCTTGCTCTTCTCTTTTGAGGATAGGTGTGGTTGGAACTATGATGAAACCAAGTAGTTTGCTATATCATCAAACCATGGAGAGAGTACTGATATAGAAAATAGGTTTTCATCTGGCATTTGGTCATCCACCATTCCTTCTTCACCTGCAAGCAAATTTACTCTAGACAAAAAGTCAACAACAACATTCTCTTTACCAGGCTTATCGATAATGGTCAGATCAAACTGCTGCAGTAAAAGCAACCATCTAATAATGTGAGCATTTACATCTAGTTTGTTCATTAAATATATAATTGCAGCATGATCAGTGTGCATAAAGGTTTGATAGCCTATGATATAATGTCTAAATTTGTTTAAGGAATGCACGACAGCTAGGAGTTCCTTCTCGGTCATTGTGTAGTTTAACTTTGCCTTTGACAAGTTTTTGCTTATAAAGTACATGGAATAAGGTAACTTTCCATCAATTTGTCTTAAGGCTACTCCTATTGCTTTGTTCGAGGCATCTGTATGAATGTGAAAGGGTAGGGCCCAGTTTGGGCCTCTGAGAATTAGGGCAGTCACTAGCTTGCTCTTCAAGGTATCTAGGGCTTCTTGACAGTTTTCTAACCACATGAACTCAACATCTTTGCCTAGGAGGCCAAACAAAGGAGAGGCTAACTTGTTGAAGTCTTTAAATCTCCTGTAATATCTAGCTAAGCCTAGGAAGTTTCTGACATCTCTCACCTTTTGAGGAGGTAGGACCCTTTGGATGATGGAAATTTTGTTGGGGTCCACCTGTAGTCCTTGTTGAGATATTGCATGACCTAGCATGGTCCCTTCAATCATCAAAAATTCACATTTTTCTTGACTGAGGGATAGGTTCATCTCAATACACTTATCTAGAACTTTTCCTAGGTTAGATAAAGCTTCCTAAAAGTCAGAGCCATAAGGAGTAAAATCATCCATGTATATTTCTACTACATCATGAACCAGTTCAGAAAATATACTCAATACCGCTCTTTGGAAAGTGGTTGGAGCATTGTACAAACCAAAAGGAAGGACCTGATATGCAAAGGTACCCCAAGGACAAGTGAAATTGGTTTTATCTTGGTCTTCCAGGCTGATTTGAATCTGATTGTACCCGCTAAAACCATCTAGGAAGGAGAAAAACTTTTTCCCTGCCAGACTGTCAAACACTTGATCTATGAAAGGTAAATGAAAATGGTCCCATTTAGTGGCTTTGTTCAATTCCCGATAGTCGACATAGATTCTTCACTTACCATTTTTCTTTGGTACTAGCACCAAAGGAGAGACCCATTCACTATCAGAGATGGGATAGATGAATCTTGCATCAAGCAATTTCTGCAGTTCTTCCTTAACAATATCTTTAAGTGCTTGGTTCATCCTCATTTGAGGCTACCTGACTGGCTTGCAATCTTCCTTGATGTATATATGATTAGTACATACTGAAGGGTGCACTCCCTTCATCTCCTTATAACTCCAGGCGAAGGCATCTAGATGTTTTCTCAATATGATGCATAACTCTTTCTCCTGTGAAGTAGATAGGGATGGATTGATTTTCACTGTTATTTCTGGGTTGAACTCTATATTTTTAACATGGAGAGAAGTGGGGTTGGCCACACAGAGATCAGTTGAGGGGTTGTTTTGGGTTTCTCTTACTATGTCTTCTAATGGTGATACACTGGGAGGTGGATTCTGAATCAAATTTTCAATCATATCATCCTCATCTTGCAGTTTTCCCCCCATGGCAATTTCCAATGTACAAGGTGGTGCAGAATAAACTTCGTCCTTATATTCCTCCTCCAACCAGAGAGGTAGACCATGTTCTAGCAAGGGTTGGGCAGGAGGATATAGGGTTAACTACTTGGACATGTGCCTGTTCTTTATGGTCATGTTCCCAGCTCAGTAGCTGATGTAGGCATTGGCTGTAGCCAACCAGGGTCTTCCCAGAATGAGAGGATACCCAGTGAGCTTTGCCTTTGGCTGGAGAACTAAGAAATCAACAGGGTACTCCCAAGAATCAATGGAGACCATCACATATTCCATAATCCCCTCAGGGGTCACTATGGAGTGGTTTACTGATTTAAGAGGCGCGGACGAGGTCGAGGTGGAATGGGACCAGGAAGGGGTCGCGGACAACTGATTTGTTACAATTACGGAGGGCCAGGTCATTATGCCCGCGATTGTACAAATCCAACGAAAGCATCATGTTTATATTATACCCAGTTTGATCATGAGACAGAGGGTTGCCCCACACTGATAGCGAGGTTGCGCGATAAAGGAATACTCCAATTTCCCCTGACTCAGAATCTGCAAATGATGGGGTCTGAGCCGCACGAAGAGGACCCAAATGTAAACATCGTGCTCCGAAGCGGTATTACGACAGGATATGACAAGGGTAAGCAACCCGAAGAAAGTTCTTGGGTTCGCAAGGCTCCTAAAAGGGAACCAAAGTTCGATTTGGAGCACGCAAAGGAGACATTCATGGAAGCTAAGAAGAGCTTCACAGAGGCCTCCACTTCAAGCAATAAGGAAAAAATAGAATCAAAGATGGACCCATCAATGCTTAATACCTTTCTGGAGACATTCATGAAGCTGCTGTGTGACAAAAAGGTTGTGAAGGGATTGCAGGAACTCATCACTAGGTGCACTGGGTTTGGAGAACCACGCATAGTCCGGAAGCTCAAGAAGCACACAGCGTGAACTGGAAGGGAGATGAGATTGACTGTGAAAATCGAGGAATATGAAATGGATCAAGTGATTCTGGATTTAGGATCGGACGTGAGCGTACTTCCAAAGCAGACATGGGAGCGCATGGGCAGGCCCGCACTACAATGGTCCCCTATTCAATTGTGAATGGCAAATAAGCAGAAGATCCTTTCGATGGGAAGATTGCAGGGACTAATGGTAGACATCGAAGGTGCGAGCACGCTTGCAGATTTCGAAGTGATAGAGATTGTCTGTGACAACAATCCCTATCCTACGCTACTGAGAGTAGATTGGGCCACTGATATGAACGGAGTGATAAATCTGAAGAAGTGCAAAATGATTTTTGAGAAAAAGTCACTACACATAGTGGTACCTTTAGACCCTATCGAAGGATAGCACTACATAGAGCCAGTGTGCAACGACGAAAGCGACGATGATCTAGATTGTATCTAGAAGATAACCACTCAGGAATAGGACTGGGTGAATCCTACAGCGGATGGCAGGATTTCGTGGGAGCACAAAAGCTCCTGCACATCGGATTCAGATGAGGAAATAAAATGATGGTAGAACTGGTTACACTAGGTAACCACGCTCAATTACAACATGATGATACGATCACTGCACTGCGTGACAACAGAGGAAGGGAATCTGCGTATGTATGACTGGTTGACAATGGTGGATGAATTCCTGACCAAATTTGAAAGAGAAGTGCTAGAACAACAATGTTTTGACGCTCTGAATTGGGAACTAGGCACTACGCCTACAAGGTGGTGGGGTATGCATGAAAGAATTTTTGAGAACTAGCATGACTACAGAAGAATGATGGTTATACAGTTTGGAAAGCCTCAGCTATGGATGGAAGTCGGGTATGATGGAAAAAACAGCCTGCAGGCCCACCTCTCCAGAAGGGTACAAGCGTATGGTACACAAACTTCACGAATGCACACCATCCTCACGATAGGAAATAGGAACAACAAGCAGGAGCGGGAAAGATGAGGGCACAATTGATGAAGAATGATAAGACCAAGCGTGCCAAATATTATACATGGGGAAAACTTTGACAAGGTGTGCGAAGTGCTGAACACAGTCCACCATGTGAGACGCACTGACTGGGACTTGTGGACACCAGCGGTTCTATGGGCTTATAGGACCACGTGCAAAACCCTGGCCGCACAAGCACTTCTGAAACTGAAGTATGAAGCAGGGGCTATGATCCCTATGGAGCATGTGAAGCCTAGTTCATGCATAGCAGCACCCATAGATATGAAAGTCCATGAAGCCCGGAACGACGGAATCACACAGCCGCGAGAAACAAAACACATAAGACTCGAGGAAGAAATCCAACAAGGAAACCTTAGACTTCGCGAACTTGAAAAAGATCGGGTACTGCTGAGGGAGAAAAACATTTCGATGGCCACAGAGGTCAAGAAGCTGGAAGACGAATAAAGGAAGCATTTCTCGTCAAAAAACCTAGGGTGGTAAGGCAAGGTGCATACGATCACACTGACAAGTTGGAGAACTATCGTCGTGAACTAGTTAGCCTGCAAGCTTGGCTTGGACCGCATATCGCCAAACGTAGTGGCTAGGGTAGCGCATTGAAAGTAGTAAAGGGTGCGAGGCTAACCACAACTATGGAAGGTGGGCGTTATCTGCAAACCATGGTGGAGGATAGGATGGAGCTCCACATGGGTGGTGCGACCACTTGACTAGCCACAGGAAGGAAAGTCTTAGTGCTCCAGGAAGTTGAAAGGAAGCGCAAGACTATAAACTATTCTACCAAGAAATTGCGCGATATTGGGGATGCGCGCAAAAGTAGAGCGTCACAGGGTTTGCGACCACACACGGAGGGCTGTGCTACTTTGCAGATTGGCCGAAAAGTGACCATTGGTGTCACTATTCAAGATGGGATGCTCAATTTGAGGTCAAATGGAGCGGGCAATGGGAATTTAAGACACGATTTATGGGCAAGATATGGGAAAATCTGCTGCCAAGAAAGCATTAATGGCCCGAAATTGGGGGGAATGGTTAAATTCGAATTCAAAAGGCGCTATAAAACACAAAATTTTGGCCAGTGAACAACACTTGTTCATTTGAGAATTAAGCGCTTGAGCAGAGCACTAAGCATTGAAAGTCGAGCGATAATTGAGCCCCTAATTTTGCGAGTGACAGAATACAGCCAAGATACGATGATAGCTAATAATGATGGGTTGGGAATTAAAGAGGCAACCCTTGGCTAAGTCGTGCAGACCCCCATGGTGGAGGTTGTTCCAGAAGGCATCGGGGTTGTGACAGAAATCCCCAAATCACCGCGAACACCGAGGCCCAAGAAAGATAAATAAGTAATGGCCCCCGTACGCGTGTCCCCGAGGAACCCACTACGTAGTAAGCTATCAATGGCTGATAAAGAAAAATATTTCACAGTTGACACAGATGAGGAAGAAGAAGATTTACAGGCCCTTATCATCACAGCGGAAGAAGAAGAAGATATGGAGGAAGATATTCAACCTATACGCTCTGCAACAAAAATGCTTGTGTATGTCCCTCCGCGGAAAGGGAAAAACAAAGTGTTGTAGGACCTAGATGAAATGAAGAGTTCACTCTAGACCCCGCTCCTCCCATATGGCATTGTGTTTGAGGGCACACACCTAGGCCACATGCCAACCCTGAAATTTGAAAACTGGGACCTCATTGACCGCGAGAAGTTCCTGCACTTAAAGACCGAGAACCTAATGAAGCAGAACACTGAGGGGGTGGTGATAACGTTAGAGCCACGGAAGTGGCTACGTGGTGTGGAAAAGGCCAGGTTGCTGCACTTACTATGGATACCACATTTCCACTACACACCCATCACCATTTTCTTCATCAGCAAGCTACTCTGCTTGGTGCTTGATGGGCATCTATGGCTGGAGGAGCTTATCCCCATCACGACAGACCTCATTCACCACATTTCTCGGCTCCCCTACAAAGGAAAGGACCCTGCAACCATAACGGAAGGGAAGGGCAGTTTCTGGCCCTTGCAGAAGCCATGAAGACAAAATACAAGCTGGAGAAGAAGAAAAGGGGCTACGCCATCTCCAACATCAAGGAAAAAGGGGTACGTGTAGCAACCCAACTCCTGGCTGGAAAATTTATGAGGAAGTGCTACGCCAATGAGGTACCGGCACTAGTAGTCACACTGGCCGAGTAGTGCATGGAGGGGGTCTAGTTCAACAGGTCCCAATTCCTCTGTGAGGAATTTTTGCAGAATTGTCGTGAAGCCCAGGAGCAAGGTAAAACCTTCCACTACGTGTGGTTTTTGTTATCCATAATGCTCGTAGCAGGGGAACTGCCGGAGGACAGTCAATTCCCCAGCATTAACAGAGAATTACCGAAGGTTGCGAAGTATTCTTTACTTTGGGCCACAAAGGATGTGAAACGGATACGTGACACCAAAATCTTCTGAATGTTCATGGAGATGAGCATCCGGATGTGGATCCATCAACGGCCACACCCATCACCTACGGTGTACAACACTCTGTAGATTTTTGTAGAATTCAAAGCTGACATGCATAATGTATACATCAAGGTGCGCAAGGACACAACGAAGCAGTGGATGAAGCTCCCTTTTATAGCCACTGATGACACTATCTTCACTGTCTTGGAGACATGGCCTTCGGAATGGCATACCCCAGATTTGGCAGAACTGGAGAGGGTGGCAGCTTAGAAGAAAAAGGTTGATGCCAAGCTATGCATCACATAATTGGCCAAGAAAAGGCGACATGAAATAACAATAGCTAAGGAAAAGGCAGCATGCGAAGCAGCATAGAGAGCCGTAGAAGTAGCAGCAGTAGCACAAGTGGCAGACGCAGCAACCACGAAGACAGATGAGGGCCAAGCAACATCCTCACAAGGGTAGGAGGCAGAGGAAATAGAAAAAACCGAAGGGAGCATGGACCTAGGGACCGCATCCACACAGTTGAAGTGGCCACACATTGCAGAATGAGCAAGACCAAGGAAGAAGGCCAAGGCCTCGAAGTTGGCCATTGACCTGATCACCTTAACTGAAGGTGATCTCCATGACATCGGCAAGATAGTCCGCAATGTCACCAATGAAGCACTTCTGAATTTACTGTAGGAGCACCAAACAGTATTGAGGGCCCTCAGAGCGCAGTTGCAGGAGTTACAAGTGCGCCCCCCTCAGGAAGGTACCCTGTCAACCCACGCCGTAGCCAGAACTTTAGTAGTAGAGCAGATGTTGCACGCAAGGATGGCAAATACAATAGTGTTGCCGGAGGGAGCTCTAGTGTCGTTAGATGAGATGGATCGATTGTCAATTAGCATGATGAAAGGCCTTGGCCTTAATCTAGCTACCCTTTCATGGGAAACACTATATCTGCTACAAGATGGGATAAAAGTGGAGATGCGCACTAGGGAGAGCTGCGTGATCCATGTTCTTAGCGAGCAGAAGATAAACATAGAACAACTCAGCTTGCAGTACGATGAAGTGGTGTCACAAAATCAACATTTGACACAGGTGGTAGATGATGCTTGTCGACGCGTCCCAGAGCTGGCCATCCCAGCAGATCTAATGGTAGAAGTGCAAATCCACAAATTGGCAACTGAAGTTTGCGAGGCTAGAGAAGAAATGACAAAGGTTCAGCTGGAGTGGAATCTTCAAATCACCAAGCTACGGTTGAAGGCGCAGCCTTCCACTCCCCCGAAAGTCAGAGAACAACACACTAGTGCTATCATAGCAAGGTTGGAAGAAATTGAAGGTGCAGTGCGAGACTGTACCAACATGTTGGAACAAGCACTTGAGGTCCTGACAACTTTGTAGGAGGACCCCAACATCCAGCGTTTGGAGATAGAGGCGTGAGAACTCCAGCAGCAATACGAAAATGCCCAAGGAATTATGCAGACAGTGGTCCTCACTCAACGGCTTGTGAGGATGCAACAAGCTAAGGCACTGAAGGAGTAGGTGGACATGCGCGGTATAAGGAGGTAGTTCTCAAAGCGCGTGTTCATCCATGGATTGACAAGGCCTTCATGATCATGGCGAATATTGAAGGGAAGCTCACGCACATACAAGGGATGCACGTGTAGATGCAGGGAAGAACGTCGAACGCAGAGGTCTCAGAAGAGCATATGCAAAAGGTTCAGCAAGCAATGGCATAGTGCGCTGCTGACACTAGCACCATTCAAGGACAGTTGGAGGGACTCCGTGCCAAGATCGCCGCACCAACAGAGTGACTCAAGGGTGAGTCATGATGTTTGTGTTGGGGGCGTGTTGGGCATGGAATCCCCCCAAGGCATGTTTTGGGGCTCAAAGCCCATGTTTTGACCGAATAATGTTGTAAAAATTCGCAAATTACAGGCATGGGAGTATTTCGAAGTCATAGGGTTGTCTGCCTTAGTTTGTAATGTAATTTCATCCTACCCATGGTCCGCGGACCATGGGATTGTATAAATATAGCGAGGCTCTAAGTGTAAAAGGGGGTTAAGTGGAGGAAAGGGAAGTATGTGATAGAGAAGTAGAATCATAAAGCAAGTGCAAAGTGTGTCTTGGGTCATAGAGTAGGAGAATACTTTGTAGCTGAGTGCACAGAGGCCTAGTTGTCCGTAGCTGAGTGCACGGACCCCTGCAGCTGAGTGCACAGGGCGGAGTCAAGTCTGTAACCGAAGGAAGAGAATAATAAAGAGAAGTTTTATCTGAATTCTGTGTATCTATTCTTGAGTTATTACATGTTTGATATCAATTGCAATTATATTGTTTATTTACTGCGCACACTTGTATGAATTATTTATATTGCTAAGTATACTTTACACATGCAAGTAAGCTAAGTTAATCAACTAACAGTGAAATACTAGTAAGGACTTGGGTAATAACAGCGTTCGGGCCCCGAGTAGGGTTTTGCAAAGGGAGCATCACAGGCTGCGAGGTACGGGTAAGTGTGCATAGTGACGTGTGTGCAGGGTCGAACCGCAGGCCACTTGACCTCATCAGGCATCTCCAAGGTGCGGAAACCTGGGTCTAGCACCCTCCCATACTACTTTGAGTGAGATCTCAATCTGCGCTCCACACACTGTTGCTGAAAGGGCTAGTAGTACTAGGATTTGTTTGGCTAAATCACCTCCGAACCTGGGTCAAGCCCCAACAAGCCAACAATTATAACCTCAGTTGTTACCTTGAGCATTCTGTTTCCGGAGACTCTGGTTCTCCAGCTCAAGTTTCACCACCTTATACGATAAACTCCTGTTGAGTTTATCCATTTATTCCCACTTCAGATTGGGTGATTCATTAGCTTAACCAGAGGGGGATGTTTTTTCTTTCCCCCTTTTCTTCTCGATAGGTTCATCCTTACCTCTTAACTTCCCCGCTAAGGTGAAATTTGCTTCTACCTCAAGAGCATCAACTTGGAGTTTATCCAAAGTGTGAGACTTCCTTTCTCTTAGGGTAAAACCAAAGTTGGATTCAAAGGCTCCCACAAATACTACGCGAGCAGTAGCTTGAGGAGGCTTTATCTCACCAGGCAGGTTATTAGACTACTTATTGAACCTTTTTATGAATTCTGAAATATCCTCTTCTAGCTTCTTCCTTATAGTATTGAACTTTGTGAGGACATACTCATGATTTCACTTTTCACCCCACTTTTGTGTGAAATAGTTTTCAAGTTCTTCCCAGGTAATGATGGAGGCATTAAGTAGGGCTTTAAACCATTTTCTGGCTTCTCCATCAAGGGATTGTACAAAGAGTCTTAGGACCACATCCAACTGTTCTACATTTAGATTCTCAGCAAAAGCATAGAAGGTTTCAATGTGTCTCTGTGCAGTGCTTTCATCCTCCCCATTGAACCTAGGCAAAATCTTTAGGTAGTACTAAGGCATAACACTTAGAGGTTGAGGTAAATCAAGAGGGGCATATTTATTCAGTAAGAAACATGGAATAACCACTTGAATTAATGGAGGGGGGTTGAGATTTTTCGAAGGAACTTGGGCCAAAACCACAGTGGTTGGAATGGCTAGACTGAGACCAGGGTATGTAAGGATCTTAGGAGTAAATTCTCAGCAATGAATGACAGTTGCTTGGGAGTTCGATGAGGAGGCTTCAAATAATGATGAAACAATAGCATAGGTAGTAGGAGTTTTCTCGTTCCAGAATCTCCTGAAAATTAGTTTCTGTGGGTCAGATACAGATGGGGTTTTCTGCTGAGAGGTATCTGAGTGAGTGTGAGGGTTTCTAAAAGCCAGGATGATAAATGATAATGGGATTTGTGGAGTCGTCAAGGTGATGAGGATGCAATCAGATCGTCTTTGCTCACCTACACAAAGAGTGCTTAACTTTTCATATCCTAGGGGGAAATCCTTCAATACATTCCCTAGCAATGGCACCAAAAGATGTTGTCACTTCCAGAGACGCCCTCAGATTGCTTACAAGACTAGTGCCTGGAACATCTAGATTTTGTGTGTCTCATATGATTCTCAGGAAGCTAGAGACATCACATATATTTTTGTACATATGTCTTCATATATATATTAAACATCATGGGTTGGTTCCTTCATCTAAAGGCATCAGCTATGTATTTCTGGTACTTCTTCACATATACAACTCACAAAAATATATGTATAAACTAGTGGAGGCCGAGTAATTCAAGGACCTATAGTTTAACATGTTTTGGCAGAGCAATGAGAGAAGATAAGGAGATAGAATAACTCATCACATAGAGCTTGAATCATCAAGAATTCGACACTTATCTGAGCTACAGGTAGACATAATGGATGAAAGAGGATTGGGTGTGATGATTCATGGAGCGCAAATTTAAAGATATAATCTCAAAGATCCATACAGGCACACGCATTAACAAGTCAATACAAATGAATCTATAAGAACATATGAAACATTTCTAGCATCTACAATTATCTGAAATCAAAGGAAACATGAACATAATGGAATTTAAATAGGGGGTAACATATTGTAGTACTAGAAGGAGGAACCACCACCATTTCCTTAATATTCCGAAAGACGCATATCATAAAGCCACACCTTCTTGAAAATAACATGTAGTTCTTTCTTTAGGATTCTTAAAATTTGTGAAGTGTTACTTCCCACTATTTATCTAGAGAGGGGAGCATTGAACAGTAATTACAACAAAATATCTCAACCAAGCCTCATTGTCAGATCGACTAACTGTCTCGGCCTAGGATGGCTTGGTGGCCCAAAAATGACTACAAAATATTAATTGCTTCATTAAATGGCGACACATTACAGGATAACAAAACGATTCAACAATCGGATGAAAACTCCAACAAAATATCTACATGCCCATTCATGGGATCACCTTTTCCTTGATTTGTTGCTTGCCCTCAGTCTGGCCTCCTGTGTCACTCAGTCGATTCCTGTCGCATCTTCCTTTACTGCTTGAATCATTCATTCTTCAAAGTTGGGAGTGATCAACTATCAGTTTCATGCGACAGTAACAGAAGCAGAGGTCACCAGGGCAATACTTCATCTTCCCTCTGCATGGAGCACCATGCTGGATCATCAAGTCCTCCCTAGCTTCTATGTCTTCATTTACTCTGTCAGTGTTGACCCCAATTTCATGTCACAAGGGGCCTTACAGGGTTAGACCATGCCAATTTTTGAATGCTCCATCTCCTTTCTTAAATGCCTCAGCTGCTGACCCACTATGCCTTTAAAGTTCTACATTACCTCATCACAGAGCTATTGTATCCGGATTTCCCATTAAAAGTATTTAGGAGAAGAGGAATTCTGATCCAGTTTAGCCCCTTTTGCTTCATCTGACTGGGGGCTATGACTAGGCACTTAGTCCTTGGGTGCTAGGGCCTTTGGACTCCCCTCTAGTTGTATTTTTCCTTTGTTACATGGAATCCCACATATCGGTGATCTTGTATGTGCACCTTTGGTGCCTCCTCCCCAACATTGTGATCTCTGATGTGCAATGCGGTCTGGCCCACTTGGAAAAAGGATAAGGGAGGGTTTGCGCCCTCTATAGCTTGCGATAGTCGAACACCGATTGGGCCCACCCGGGATATCACAATCGCCAATTTCATAGAATCATCTTTGTTCACACTCTTTGATACTTGCAATCACCGATATGGGGGATCATTTTTCATGCTTAGCTCTTGGTTCTTTGCTCTCGCTATGACCACTAGCTAGCCCCCTTATTGGAGGTTCACAATTGGCGATTTCCTTTTGATGTGAAATACACCACAACCACCGATCGCCGATCACCGATCACCCTTCGTGCTTAGCCCCTAATTCTTTTAGCTCTTTATGTGACCGTGTGCCAGCCACCTTATTAGATCCCCTTTCTCGGTGGATCACAATTAGGGTTTTAACCTTGACGTAATAACATGCCTCAACCTACAAACGTCGATTTGTGATCTGCAATGTGACATCATCATTTACCACACGTCACCTTGTGAGTGGTGACACATGTCACTCAGATATGCCCCCATAGGACTCCTAGAAGTGTCAGGTCAGCATGCCACATGTCATCCGTATGACCACGTCATGATGACTTCAACCGCCACATGGCCCCATTGGGACCAATATTATTCTACCACATGGCCCTCTAGAGGATAGAGAAAAGGTCTGCCTGCCCCTGGTTTTTCACTGATTTCCTTTGTTAAAAATTTTTCGGCCCTCCTGGTGATTTTACACTATATCAGAATTTTTCCATTTCACAAAATTTTTAGAGTTGTTACCCTTCTGATGCACCGATTCACTGATCGCCGATGTGTGAATCCTTGGACCCTTTGGATATGATATTTTCAATATCAACGATCATTCCATCGCAAGTTGGCTTTGACCTCATCGATATCAACGATCACTAATCACTGATATACACTGTACCCCAAACCTCTGACATTGGCAGTCGCCGATATGCGACATCGCAGGAACCTTCGATCTCCAATATTGGTTATCAATGATCACTAGTTTTCTCTTTGCTCCACTTGCCTCATTGCTACTAGGGACCTCCGATATACGATTTGAGATATGCTAATAATCTCTTCTCCTTTATTTCAAAGGCAACGAAACCTTTGAGCTTCAATAGGCCATATCTTCTAATTATAGGGTCCATTTGAGGAGTTCCTATATCGTCAGAGAGCTTATTCCGAGCACTATCCAATGGAGAGGGATAAATTTGACTTTGAAGTATTTTATGGCTTGGAAGATGGCTTCAAAATTTACTGCTATTTTTCACTTTGGACAACTGAAAACACATTTGGTAGTGAGTGACAACAGAGGGTCTCTTTGAGTGGTTGGTCATGCTCTTCAGATTAAAAAGTTCCCATGCAAATATTATGACCTTTCAAAAACTCAATCGTGGAAATATATTTGGATGATATCATCATCTTTAGCAAGAAATGGGTAGATCACTTGCAACATATTCAGCAGGTCCTTCAAACCTTGCAACAACACAAGCTATGTGCAAACCTAGAGAAATGCTCCTTCGGCATGGATTGAGTCTAATATCTAGGTTACATAATTGATGAGCAAGGTGTGCATGTGGATCTAGCTAAGATCCAAATCATTAAGGATTAACCAGCCCCCATGACTCTAAAAGATCTTCATAACTTCTTAGGACTTGCTAATTTCTATCGAAGATTCGTATTGGGGTTCTCTCTTACCACTTGGCCCTTGAGTCAAGTTACCAGGGGTGGAGAAAAATTAAATATTTTTTGGGTTGAGGCACAACAGAAGGAATTCATTAAACTGGAAAAATTCCTTTGCTCTGCACTATCCCTTTCCTTTATAGACCTACAACAACCATTTGAGATTGAGACAGATGCCTCCAAGTATGTTATTGGTGTAGTCCTCAGTTAGCAAGGGGATCTAGTGGCCTATCATAGTGATATTCTCTCTGATAATTTTGGAAGGAAACCCACCTATGATAAGGAAATGCATTCAATCATGCAGGCATGCTGACAATGGAAACATTATATTCTAGGGAAGGAGACGATCATCCACATAGATCACCAACCTATTCATTTTATGCACACATAGGGGAAGTTACAGAATGATTGCCATCACAAATGGTCCACATACCTACAACAATTCCATTTGAACATTAAATATAAGAAGGGTAGCACCAATCATGTCGTAGACTACCTAAACTAGCCCTCGATTGTTGCACTGAGCACAATTATCAACTCTTGTGGGCACAAGACTTTTGAATGGTGGAAACTATATGAAAATGACTTAGAATTTGCTCTGACCCACAAGACGTTGATGGCTGAAACGTTAGTTTAGGATTTTCACCTCCAAGATGGTTTGTTGTGCTATATGGGACATCTTTATGTTCTTTCAAGTGAGTGAGCCAAGATAATTTTGGAGATGCATTATAGCTAGGTCGCAAGACACTCTGGAGAAGATAGTGGGAGTACTGCAAAAGTATTTTTGTTAGCCAAACCATTGACAGGATGTTGGCAAACATATCAGATCCTACACTTCTTATGTCATTTCTATTAGAGATAATGGAGAATATCTTAGAATAGTGAGTTGGTTCACGAGACCTCGGGATAGAAATTAGTTTCTATTTTTTAGATTTTGGTTCTAACTTCCCTAAATCTATGATTACTATATATTGTGTAACGTACATGAACAATGTAGAGCGTTCTGCTGTTGGGTCCCTATAATACTAGTGATTACCCCATTACTATTGTATTTGTACCCCTTATTAATATTTTTCTGCCCCTATTGTCCCCATATGGTTATTATTGTGCCCCATAGAATCCCTCTATTGTTATTTCTGTGGCTTTATATTATTATTGTTAGGTCGGTTGGGTTATATTGTGACTCCTTAGACTCCTATATATAGAAAGGAGGTTTTGTCATATGAATCATACAAGAATTGTTCATTTATGTAATGTAAAGGAGGTTGCCCCCTCGAAGAGGCTGAATTCTAAGGCGTTGATCTATCTTTTCTATCTTTTCTTGAGCTGGTTTCATAACATTTGGTATCAGAGCTTTGGATTCTAGGGTTTCACTGCTCCAAGCAGGTCATCGTGGAATTTTTTCTATAACGTTTTTTCTGTGATGTTTCAGAAGCTAAAAAAAACCCCATTTGAGAAGACATCGTGCTGAATCTTAGGTCCGAATTTCAGAGCTTTTCACACTATATTTGCGGAGATATGATCTGAGGAAGTTGGTCCTTTTGCAGAATCCTGAATTACATTCAAAACAGGTGACTTGGGGAAAATCGTCATAACTTTCTCTCTGAGCATCAGATTGAAATTTCGTAAAAAGGTATAGAAAGAGGACGAACTGTAGTTTCTTGTAGATATTTTTTAGAGCCAAAGGTCAAAACAGGGACAGGTGGCACATCGTACAAGTTCACTCTACTGAATTAGTCTATAATCAGGTCACTGTGGGAGATTTGGCATAACTCTTCATTGGAGAATCCAATTGGGGTCAGACTGGTGGCATTGGAAAGAGGACACAGAGGGCTACCACAGATCACAATTTCAGAACTGGATGATCCGAAATTACAGAGATACATCAGAGGCAATATCGAGCTCCTACAAAGTGAAAAAAGGTGTGTATATTTTTAAATGTTTGCTTAAGCTTGGTTTGAAAAATTATTTTGAAGGAATTCAAAGGGCATAGTAAAGCATTATTATTGATGCCCCGGGGAAAGAAAATGGAAACACCTAGTAGGTGACCTGAAAGCTCTAGCATGACTCATGAAGAAGAGGAAGAAATGCAACATGATATATCAAAATTACGAGACCAAGTGCAACAAGTGTCACTTGCACAACAAGGAACAAAACCTAAGATGGATTGTTTAAAGAAAGGTGTAGAAGCTAAGATGAATGACGTGGAAGCTAAGATGGATGATTTGAAGATAGATTTGAAGACAGACATGGAAGAATTGAAGATAAATATGAATAAGTTGCTACAAGAAAGGGTCACTAAGGGTGAAAAGGTAGTAAAGGAAACTCATGATGAGAACAAAAGAAATATTAATCATGATTCCATAGACTCTAATGTTGGATCAAAGACCCACCATATTCCAAAAATCGATATGAGGAAGTTTGATGGCAAGGATCCCGCAACATGGATATTACAGATGGAGCAATTTTTGATCTCAATAATGTGCAAAACACACAAAAGGTACGTATTGCAACTTTATATTTGGAACGCAATCAGCTGTATGGATCAATGCTTTGCTTCGTAAACAATCTATCACTTGGAATTTTTATGGAAGAATTGATAACACATTATGAGGATACAAAAAGCAACACTTTTTTTAGCCAATTGATAAGTCTCAAACAAAAGGTTCAATAATGGAGCACATTGAGGAGTTCCAAAAATTGAACATAAGGGTAAAAGATATTCCAGAGGAGCATAGGATTGATGTGTTCATAGGGTCTTTAAAGGATAATATCCAACATGATGTTTGCCTTTGGGAAACTGATTCATTAGAGAAGGCATTCAGGTTAGCAAGA
>APFE031302830.1:0-17552 GCA_000404065.3 Pinus taeda
AAACTGGGTGAGAATGTTCAAAAATACATGGATCAAGCCAAATCTAATCTTAGCCTTTGATTAGAGATTTAATATCGGCCGTTGAAGACTCAATAAAAAAATTATAAGAGGAAGCTTGAGGGTTAGTTGGAGACACACCAAGATTGATCAGTCAGTTCGATTTTCTGGAGCAGGGTTTGCTGAGAAAATTTGAACAAGTGATCTGAGTCGCAGCGAGGGGCAGTGAGTACATAGCAGAGAGGCAAAGATAGTGCCAGAGGGCCAGTGCAGTGATTGAAGAGGCTACGCAGAGCCAGCAGGAGCCATGCAGAAGGCCAGAGAAACTGCGCAGAGCCAGCAGGAGCCAGTGCAGTGATTGAAGAGGCTACGCAAAGCCAGCAGGAGCCATGCAGAAGGCCAGAGAAACTGCGTAGAGGCTAGCCGAGCCTGCGTAGGTGACGCAGAAGGCCAGAGAGCTAATGCAAAAAGGAAAAGGGCTGATGCAGGGGGTTCCAGAGCTACACAGAGGCTAGCAGGGTTGACACAGAGCCTTGGAGAAGCGCTGGAAGGATTTTCGTGGGGCAGACTTGCTGAATATTTGCTTCGGAAGGGAGGTATTACTGCCAGATAGAAATCTCTGCTGGGTGAACCAGTTTGACACCCTAGTTGTACTCAAGAAAGCTACTTAATTATAAAACCCTCAGAACTGCTACATCGGTTTTCCCAAGTTGGGCTTTTCCAGGGACGATTGTCCAATAAAAATGGTGTCCCTTGTGTGTTTATCTGTTATTTTCAGTTGTCGATCTGTAGATGGTTGAGACTACACTTGTGTTTATTTTCAGTATTTATATTGTTAAATAACTTGTTGAGTAATAAACAAGTAGGAGAAATAAACCAGATAATGCAAGAAGAATTTCTAATGTGTTAGACTTAGAAATTTCAACAATGTACATAAGACATGGTGGATTTCACATAGAAGGTTAGCTTATTGATTCTTATACATGACACTATTGATAATGCTTGTGATGAGCATGATGAATGTATGGAAAATGGTTTGACACCCTTGTTGTTTTGGTAAAGTTTTATTGAATGACTTGACTTGATATTATGATAATGATAAGCATGGTAACCATGATGATGGAAGTCTAACAATAATTTTGATATTCATAATTTTCTTATCAACCTTGGTAAGTTGCTAATTATGCCCTATGGTAAATTTGGATGACTTGATTTAGTGGATTAAGCTATTTAAGTAACATTGTGTTCATGATCTTTGAACTGTGAATACCTGCCCTTATCATATGACTCTAACCCTTATGATGTATACTTGATGTTAGCATGTTAGCTGATGATGGGTATATGATTGACTTTATGATCTAACAAATTGCTGATGCATAATAGTATTATAGACATGTTGATGACATGAATGAAGATGATTGAAGTGGATTCCCATTCAGAGGGAGAATCTCTCCATAAGATTCTTACTCCTATTACCATTTCCATTATATGTATATTCTTTACTATTGAAATATGATTTATGGGCATGAATAAACAAATATTTGGCATTGTTGATCTGCAGCAAAGGTCTGATATGAAGAGATATAGTTTTATCTCAATCTAAGCCTCAGTTGCAAAGAAGAAAGTCTACAGGTGTGACTATAGCCTTCCAGCCGCACGGATGCAAGCTCAAGGGTGCGACCGAGGCACTGAGTCAGTTCTGAGCTAGGGTTTGGCAATTGGGAAGCCACAACTACTCACATAATAGCTTGAAGAGTGTGAATGTAATCTCCCAATCACTCGAAGGAAGGCCTATGGGTGCAACTATGCCTACTGGACATTAAAATGAATTTTTGTGCATGAAATCAGATGTTCTCCGGAAGGATTTTAGTACTACAGACATGAAGAAGACAACTGAAAGATCTATCAGAAGGAAAGTTTGAATGTTTACTATAATATGAACATGAAGACTAAACTTGTGTTTGCAGATGACTGGGAGATGCATATAGATTTGTCATTATGATTAAATTTTATGCTACAAGAGTTTGACGTGATTTGGCTAATAAGTGTTTGGAGTTTTGACATGATGCTTGATAATGACTTAGAACTTTGACTTGAGGATTGAGATACGTTTTGGACTATAGATCTCTTTATGATGGCAAATTTGGATTTGACCTGATGACAAATGATTTGATTTGACGACTAATAATTTGCCTTGATGACAATAAAATATGAGCATAGTGACTTCCAATGACTTATATGGATGGTTTTGTATCGGCCTCCTTGTTCCTACCACAATGGCTGAAGTATTGACAGTTGTAATCTAGTATGAAAATGGAACCTGCATGACTTATCCTTGGTGTATGCATTTGCATCTAGTATCATAAATGACTTGTATTATGATAATGAGAATGACTTGCTGAAGTTTGGATTGGTATTACACGATAGATGACAACTTGTTGGCATGACAATAGATGATGTCATGACTTGATGAAAGCTTTACCTGTCACCTGGTATGAAGAATTGACACTTTGATATTGTGATGACTATGATATCAGTTTTCATCTAGCTTCTAAACTTTGATGTGCTGACTTAGTTGACTTGATTAAACAATATTGATTTATATAAAGTTTAGCATATTGGTTTGAAAAGTGTTATGTTTGTAGTGAGCATTGCATGCAACAAGCTTCCCAACCCAGATATGTCTGCCACATTCACAGTTATCTGGTGAAGGCAGGATGATGTGAAGATCCAGACCTCTACTTCAAAAGTGTTCCAAGGTATGACTTTGATTTTGGTTTTGGTATTATATACTGATGGTCTACTCTGATGATATAAGTAAGAGGGAG
This sequence comes from Pinus taeda, assembly GCA_000404065.3. Lineage (NCBI taxonomy): Eukaryota > Viridiplantae > Streptophyta > Pinopsida > Pinales > Pinaceae > Pinus > Pinus taeda. The sequence continues at coordinate 2,826 of APFE031302830.1, forward strand.
ATGGCTTTTGAAGCTCAAAATGATGAATCGATTTCTGAAGTTGGGAAAAGATAATCTATATTGTGAAGCTATTGAAGAAGTATTGGAAAGTGGAAATGCAAATCCTTGGACACTCCGATTGAATTTCAAGATGTTTTGAAGAAGTCTTGTTGAATTCAACCTAGCAACTGACAATTGATTGAAGCATTGATGTTCCTTTTTTGAACATCCTTCCATATACATATACATATACATAGATATATATATATATATATATATATATTAAATGCATAGAACTTGGACGAATTCATGATTGAGATGCTTCATACACATTGAGTTTCCACCGAGCATCCTTTGAGATACTTGCATGAGACGATCAATTTTGATCTGAGATATTCATCCTACAATATGTGGTTGCATGAATGTATTGATGATGTTTGGGATTTCTATTGATGAGCACATTTGGATTCTACTTTGGTATAATATTTGCCATGATATCTTGGATGAGAGATCCGTAGCACGACCAAGGTTGAGTATGATGTTGCTAGCATGGCTAGTTGTGAGGCAGAATGAAGAAGCTCCTTAGAGAGTTGTCTGAGCATGATTTGGATATGACATGGATACATTGCGATGACAAAAAATGGGATCCAATTGGTAGAGAATCCCATATATAGTTGGGACCAAGATACTTTCCTATATTGAGACAGTGTAGCTTTATGAGGCAAACTGAAGCTTGTGGTTGGCACCTCCTTTAGAGGGAGGATGAATATGTTATCCTTTTGTGATTTATACGATTATTTATGTTCTAATATGATATTTGATTTGATGAACGACATGAATAGGAGACGACTGCTATTCCTACATGATGATCAAGCTGATACCAGATATGAGTATGATGAGATTATCACCGATCGAGGGCACTGAGCCATCTTCCCCCCTTGTCTGAGCTACCAGGGTGAGGAATTGAGATGGAGGGCTCCTAGGGTTGAGGGAACTCTTGACAATAGGGTATCACCCTATCTGTTACCCATAGGGTTGGAGATGTTTCTCCCTTATCTTCATAGGGTCAGATATGTTTCTCCCCTATCCGATCAATGTAGAGTATACCCCAATTGGCATCATACCCACAAGTAGGGCTTGTTGGGATTGTCCCTCCCCATTTGGCGAACGAGTTGAGGAGGCTTGGAGGTGTGTGATCCTTACCTCTTGGTAAGTTGGGTACCTCATCCAAGCTAGATTATGATGCAGGTGTTCTACCACATGACTACTTAGAGTCATCTATTGGAAGGTCAATAGGAAATAGGAATGAGTCGAGATAACCCTATGTGATTTCGGGGTGAGAATGAGCTCCCCGATGTGATACAAGTTTGGGATGTTCTCCCCTATGTGTTTGGATATCCTATTGCTCGACATGGGGTGAGAGTGTCTCGTAGGACCTCCCCACTGTCATGGGCATGAGGTGAGAGTGTCCAATAGGACCTTCCTCATTGTCATTGGTTTCGAGATGTTCGTTGATGATGATGCGAATTGAATCCCCACTGATGAGATTCTGGACAGTAGCCCGCTGACAGAGATACCAGATAATAGCCTGATGAACAGAGGGTGGCAGCTTAAACTCCCCTCTGATAACAAATTCTTCTTTTTTTAGATTCAAGAACGTTTAGCATATGAGCAGGGAAAATCCAGAGATAAGCAGGAATAAGTAAGAGAGGAAGTAAAATGATCTATGAAAATACGTAATGTTACTTTAGATTGAAGAGGATATGATGACAGGATGCCATGTTGGTCAACAGTCAGATATTGGTAAGTGGAATTCTCCCTAGTTGAGAGGGAGTGTTAATAATATGAAACTGCTGTAAAATTCCACTTTGGACAAATACCCTGATGAAGATAATGTTAGCATTGAATTTCTCTTTTTGAGAGGACCAAAATCGACCTAAATATCACTCAAATCAGATAAGGGAAAGTGCATTTATGAATAAAAACCCACATGTGCAAATTTGATAAGGTCAACCATAAAGCAAAGTGGACCCTCTTGGAAGGATATAAATACAACTGACCTCTACCTCGTTTGGACACAATATGGAGACACTCTTCTGTCTTGGTTTTTATCTCGCACAAGTTTGAGGCTCGTCTGCGGAAGAATGGGTTCGCTCTAATGTGAAATTGCAGGGTCCGAAGCTCGCATTTCAAATCTAGGGTTTTGGGCCACAGTCACAGGCACAACACAGGATGGATATGACTGTAGCCTCTCACACAGAAGCTCATCCACGCGATTAGAGCCTTCCAGTCGCACAGACAACTCTCCATACATGCGATTGGGAGCTAGGGTTTTAAAATTTATGGTTGCAGACCCCAATCACTCACAGACTAGGCTTAAGAGAGCGACCAAGAAGTTATAGTCGCTCACTCACAACGTTTCAGAGTGTGAATGGGAAGACAAAGTCACTCGCATAACATCTTGAAGGGTGCGTGTGAAATTTTATCTATTGCAGCTACTCTAAATTATTCTTCTAACTGAAAATATAATTATGTAGTTTATTTGCTATGGCAAACAACAAATAAAATCACAACTGCAATTTTCACTATAAAAATACTACAGAAAATAAAATACTAGAAACTGAGAAATTCTAGCACACACATAAGAATTTTGACATAGTTATTTTTGGACAACTGTCCACGGAAAAACCCAACTTGGGAAAACCGGTGTAGCAGATGAGGGTTTTATCATTAATCTTCAACAACAATTCTGAGTACAATAATTTAGATGCCCAACTGGCAATCTAATCTGAGGAAAACACTGGCAAAAATATCGTGGAAATTTTCTCTCACCCCATAACTATTTTCTGCCTCCGAAATTGCCTCCCTAGCCTCCATGTTGAGCTCCCTATGTCACCCTCTACGTAGAGCTTACGTTGGCCCTCTGCAAATTTCAGCCTTCCTTCCTCTGCCTCTTGTAGGGACTAGAAATCTTCCTCCCAATATGTTGTTGCCCTCCTCTTCCACCTACTACTCACCATCTAGCTCTATTTTCTCTACTATGCTACTGCCACTGAGAAAATCGAACTACTTGGGCAACTGAGTATTTGCTCTAGTGTATTCTCCATCACCACATCGACTTCCTCTTATAATCCCATGTCGAAGCAACAACGACCAAGATTAAAACTTAATTAATGGTTAGGATCATCTCTAGATCGATCCATGTGAGTTTCTAGATGATTCTCACCTTATCTCAATTAATAATGATTAATTAACCATATTCCCTAAGTTTAGAAATATTCAAAAATCAGTTAATAATCTAATTGAGACACTTCTAGGTAGAATTTCCAGAAATGATTTCTGGGTTTTAGAGATCTCATGTATTCTAGCCTCTTCACCAAATTTTGTGGCTAGAACACATCTGATCCTACAAAAACTAACAATCCCTCTTAGCGAGGAATGTGTTCTAGTGCTACTGCACACCCTGTCTCTACATCATCTCCTGTCACGTTGCTGATGTCTCGCCATATTTCCCACCAACCACTGCGCAATTCTGATATATGTTGCACCTTTTCTACTGCTGACACTGCCATACTACTGCCGACACTGCATCTGCACTACAACTCCCTCTCATTTGTTGCTGCTACAATTGCAACATCTGCAACTGAAAAGCATCCAAAACAACTTGTCCCTGCTACTTAAATGGGTTCTCCACCATACCCATCTATTCTCTAAAATAAACGAACTTAGCTCTCCCTAGATCTTTTGTGAGTATCTCTGCAACCTACTCTTTTGTGGGACATACTGTAGTTGGACTGCTCCACATTGTACACGATCTCTGATGAAGAGACACCGAATATTGATGTGCTTTGACCTGTCATGAAACACTAGATTTTTAGAGAGCTTTATGCAACTCTAATTATCCCAATAGACATTAGTCACCTCCATTCTCTTCTTGAACAAGCTCACTAGCAGTTTTCGAAGCCATATAGCTTCGCACATGGTTGTGTCGGCTACCATATACTCTGCTTCCACAGAGCTCAGTGCTACTGACATTTTCTTCCTACTACACCAAGAAACCATCCCTAATCCAACACTGAAGCAACACCGAGAGGTACTTTTCCTAACCACTAAACTTCCTTCCCAATCTGCATCTGTGTACCCACAAAGCCTGACGTCATCCCCTTGAGTATATCTCAACCCATACTCGACTATGCCATGAACATACATCAAAATATGCCTCGTTGCTACCCAATGTACCCTCTTCGGCTCTACCATGAATTGACTAAGGGTATTGACTATGAAGCAGATATCTGGCCTAGCGTTGACCAAAGAAATGAGAGACCCAATAAGTTGTCTATACAAGGTGGGTTCGACATCCTTGTCATCTTATGCATTTATCTTCTTCCAGTTGGTGATCATGGGTATAGACATGGGTCTGCAATCCTGCACTCTGAGCCTCTTCAGAATATCTGTAGCGTATCTTCCTTGCCCAAGGAATATCTCCCCATCATTCTGCCAAACTTCCAATCCTAGGAAATATTGCATCAACCCCAAATCCTTCATGTCAAATTCTATAGCGTTGGTGCTTTCTCCTGACTCCCTCTGAAAATCTATGGTACCTATCCCTACTGGAGTACATTTCGTTTTGTTTCCCATAACGATCTGGAAGTCCATCTGCTCATCTTTCTCTAACCCCTGTCATATGAGTTGATGCTCCACTGTATACATACCAAACTCCCTATGAAATTGATCCTGCTAAGCAAGAAAATTCGTGCTCCAATCTGGAAGACAAATCTGAAGTCTCCCAAATGTTACTTATGTCCATGGCTATGTTGAAGAATTTATAGTGTGCTATTACTCTTTTCCACCTTGACGTTGTCTCTTCTCTAGCGAACTGCTGCAAAAACCCTGTGTGTCCAGCTAGATATCTGCTCAACAAGAAAATCTGAGCTGCTCCCTCTACCTATGGAATCACTTGCTTTGGAAGAATCGAATTTTTCTGCCCCTCACAGAAAAATCGGTCTTCCTCAAGAAATTCGGCCTCCTAGCGAAAAGACTGCGCTACCCCTTGGGAATTTTGACCTATTATCCACACTAAGCCACAAAATTCCTTCTTTTCGCTTCTGAGCTCTCCAGTTGATCAACATCGCTCTGATACCATGTGAAATTTTACCTATTGCAACTACTGGAAATTATTGTTCTAACTGGAAATTTAATTATGCAGTTTATTTGCTACGACAAATAACGAAAAAAATCACAACTGCAATTTTCACCATAAAAATACTGCAGAAAATAAAATACGGGAAACTAAGAAATTATAGGACACACATAATAATTTTTGGACAATTGTCCCCGGAAAACCCAACTTGGGAAAACCGGTGCAATAGATGACAATTTTATTATTAATCTTCAGTAGAAATCCAAAGTACAATAATTCAGATGGCCAACTGGCAATCTAATCTGACGAAAATAATGGCAAAAATATCATGGGAATTTTCTCTCACTCCACAACTATTTTTTGCCTCCAAAATTTCCTCCCTATCCTTTGTGTTGAGCTCCATGTGTCACCCTCTGCGCAGAGCTTACGCTGGCCCTCTGCAATTTTCAGCCTTCCTTCCTTTGCCTCTTCCGAGGGCTGGAAATCTTCCTTCTTGAATGCTATTTCCCTCCTCTTCCACTTGCTACTCTAGCTCTATCCTCTCTACTAAGTTGCTGCCATTGAGAAAATTGAACTACCTAGGCAACTGAATATCTGCTCTGGTGTATTCTCCATCACCACATCAAATTCCTCTTACAATCCTTTATTGGAGCATCAACGACCAAGATTAAAACTTAATCAATGGGTAGGATCATCTTTGGATCGATCTGTCTGAATTTCTAGATGATTCTCACCTTATCTCAATTAATACTGATTAATTAACCATATTCCCTAAGTTTAGATTTAGGAAATATTTAAAAATCGGTTAATAATATAATTGAGACGCTTATAGGAGGAATTTACAAAAATGATTTCTGGGTTTTGGATATCTCATGTATTCTAGCCTCTCCACCAAATTTAGGGGCTAGAACACATCCGATGCTACAAAAACTAACAATGCGACCGAAGCCCAGAGACAAATCTGGGTAGATTCGACCATTGTCGTTCGCTTATTGTGCTTCAGAGATCAATCATGCAGCTATGATCACTCGGATGACTCCCCCTCGATGCAACAGGGAGCTACAAGATGAAATCTTAGTTGTTCGAAGAATTCGCTCAGTGACCGTAGGGTTCGGATGTTGACTGCAGTCAGTGACAATTCAGTACAGACTTCAAAATCAGTGTTTTGAGTATATGCTTTGTTGGGTATATTTCACGGATGTTGTAGTTGTTTTTGTTCGTTAGCTGCATAGATGAAGATATTGATCATTGCACTCCCTTTTGTTGAATCATTTGATGACAATCTATAAGAAGAAGAATTTGCAAGGGTTTTCCCCCTAGTGGGTTTTGCCTTGATCTCTGACCAATCTTGGTGACTCTGTGTGAATGATTTTATTTTGTTGTTCCTTTAGGTTCCACTGCATTGTTGATGATTATATTACTCTTTCTGCGTAGTCACATATGCTACTGAATAATGATGTAAATCTGAATAATGTTATGATGTTATGGGGTGAATGTAATGTGTTAATGAAGAAATGCAATTATCAAAGCAAAGAATAATATAGCCCTATGAAAAATTAATAGGGGAAGGCTTGTATTACCTCGTGGAACCCCAACGCTAGAGAGAGAGTACACTATATTGTCTAGATGGCACCCATGGAGATGATGCAGGGCACGTAGAGCTGGATTTTGGACACATGGAGATGTTTGAGGCTTGATTTGAGGACCCTTCCTTAAATTGTGGTTGATCATGATGCTGAGAGGCAAATCCAGCCCTTTAGATTTACTTTTGGAGCACTTTTTTTCTCTAAAAGGGCATGACTTCATGCTTGGAGAGGTCTTATGGCTCACACGTGTGGGAAAATGTTGGCATAGTTTATTTTGTTGAGCTATTGGGTTGCCTTGTAACCCATTTACTTTCTGTTTACTCAAAATTAAATTTTCTTATGGGCTTTTAGTTGGATTAATGGAAGTGATATACATCCTATAAAATAAGGATCACTCCATTCATTTGTTTGTTATCACTTGTGTGGATTTCAGCCTTCTTAGAGAGAGCTTGACTTAGCCTTTGCTACTTGTGGACATGTGATATTTTGTGGAGCTATTTCTATTGTAGTCTAGTTTATGTATAGGAAATATCTTTTGGGTCTAAAAGGAAGAATTTTTTTGGAAACTTTGTGAGCATTATTGCATATCTTTTATGGTTTTTCATGTCATGAAATATTGCTTGGGTTTTTCTATTTTATCTTGTTTAAATGCATGTTTTTATTGAAAAATCTTGGTGAATCATTGCATATTTAATGTATTTTCCTTTAAATCCATATAAGACCTCCTAGAGAGTTTTCTTCTAGTTAATTTCTCCATTCATAAAAAGATAGTTATGGTTTGAAAGTGAAAATTAAGGTTTCCCCCTTACTCCATGCATGAATTTACATATCTTAAATTTAGCCTCTAAGACTCTATCACCCAAGTAGGGAAAGGCATCAGGATATTTATGGTGGTCAGTTTTTTTTTAAAATCTTATCTTTTTCCCCCTTTTCTAATTTCCTAGGCCCTTTAAGTCAAGCTACTAAGGCTAGGGCAATGGTTGAATTCAACTAGGGTTGCTTAAAGGTGAAAGTTGTCGCTGAGTTGGCTTGTTTTCATCTTGATCGACCTCACTCTCTCAAAATATGTAATATCTCCAATTTTGAGCATGAGAGTCACTAAGGAATTTTCCCCAATTTTAGTAATATTAATTAAAAAGGGGCAAATATTATTGGAGAAATGAGGCTAGTATTATTTTATTGGAGAATAGCAGCAAATTATTATAATTTTATTAAATGATGGCAAAAGTAACTTAGTGGAAAATGCCCCCCACCAACAAAATAGTAGAGTCTAGCATGGGTAGAAATTATAAAAGGAGGATCGACTCATTTTGTGGATTATCTTTTTGACTATTACACTTTGTTACTCTCCACTTGTATGTAGTATGCACAAGAGAAATTTTTTCTCTTAGATGGTCCTCAGTCAGTAGCCAACAGCTCCTTGCAGCCACCAGATAGCTCATTGTGCCACTATCTCCGCCAATTGAGCCAACCCTGTAGTCCCTCACCCATTTGTTATGATTGTATGGTGGGCCTCCCAACCTCGAAGGTATGACTTTTCATTGTTGTAATTGAGTGATTTTGCTTACTTATCATGGAGACTTTTGGGCATGGGTTGGTGGGGGGAATTCGGTAGAAAGAGTGGGCTAGGTTTGTACTCTTGTCTCCTACGCCTGATTGAGTGGTTAGCCTTGTATCATAGTCCCGTGGGATTTCCTTGATCGGCCATTAGCTTCAGGACTGGCACTATATGGGAAATGTCGATTTTGGTTGTGTTCCCGCTTCTCGACACCATATACATGACTCCCCCTTCCACTCATTTTAACCCCATTCATCACTTTTCTCATCTGAATCCACATGTATCCACTAGGTCCACGCAGGTTTAGCCTCCCCCTCCCCTTGTCCACATTTTGGCTTGGAATTGGAACGATGCTCAGAGGTTAATGCAACTAAAAAGAAAAGAAAAAGCACATGGGAAAAAGCCAAACATGAGCTCTACCACTCATTCATGACCATCACACGGGTTCCTATGGGCCCTAGATGAGCGCCCTCTACATTAAAGAACCCATGATGGTCCCAACCCTTGGTGGGCAATGAAATGTCCCACCTTAAGGGGGTACCTATTGCTATATCCTATACATAAGGCTCTCATCCCCTAGAGCCCTGAGTAGTTACGAAGAAAAATCAATCAAAGGCAAAAGGCATATGAAGAAGGGTGGAAAAACAAAGGTCAGGATAACTCATGTACCACGATTTTCTCCCTCTTACACTCATATACCCAAGTGTGGGATTCCCTCATTATAGCTACCATTGTCAAATGACATGTGGCCTAGATCATTCCCCTGATCCCCATGTCGTTCCATCATTATGTCTTATGCCACCTACCACCTGATGGATGTACTATGGACTTGTCACCCCCTCTAAAGGTTGAAACCAAATAATAGGGTCCTTGGTTAACCCCCCTTATTGAGCTCGGAGACACTTGTACATGCCAAAGACCACTATGGAACGACATGCCACCATGAAGTGCCCCATTGATTCCTAGATTTGTAAACTCTTTTACTCTAATATTCTAATGATTTGTTGTATTGGAGGGCAAGGGGATGCATTGGATCTTATGCAAGATTGCAGATGGGTCTCCATTTAGAGTTTGGTCTCCCTATACAGGGTCCAAGCCCTCTAGAGGGCCCCATTGGCACTTGTAGGATAAGTGTTGAGAGCCATGTGTCTCCACCGTAACAAACAGTGTGTCATGGATCCCCATCACCATTCAGTGTTTGTGATGGCCATGAATAAGCAGTAGAGATCATGTTTAGTTTTTTCCCATGTGCTTTTTCTTTTCTTATTATTTGCATCAACCTTCGGGCATCGTTCCAAGCCTAACCCAAAATGTGGACAAGGGTAGGGGGAGGCTAACCCAATGGACACATGTGGATCCGAATGGGAAAAGTGATGAATGGGGTTAAAATGAGTGGGAGGGAGTCATGTATATGGTGTCAAGAAGCAGGGCCACGCAAACAAAATTGGTATTTCCCATGTAGTGCCATCCCTGAAGCTAATGTTCAGTAAAGGAGATCCCACGTGACTAGGATACAAGGCTACCACCGAATCGGATATAGGAGACAAGAGTACAAACCTAGCCCACTCTTTCCGTCAAATTTCCCCACCAATCCATGCCCAAAAGTGTCCGTGATAAGTAAGCAAAATCACTCATATACACCAACGAAAAAGTGATACCTTCGGGGTCGGGAGGCCCACCTTCATACATACGATCATAACAAATGGGCGAGAGACCACATGGTTGGCTCAGGTGGCAGAGATGGTGGCACAATGAGCTATCTAGTGGTTGCAAGGGACTGCTGACTACTGGCTGAGGACCATCTAAGAGAAAATAAATTTCCTATGCATACTACCCACATGTGGTAGGTAACAAAGTGTAATAGTCAAAAAGATAATCCACAAAATGAGTCCATCCTCATTTTATAATTTCTCCCCATGCCTCTAGACTCCTTTACTATTTTATTGGTGGGGGCCATTTTCCACTAAGTTACTTTTGCCACCATTTAATAAAATACTAATTTGCTACTATTCTCCAATAAAATAATACTAGCCACCTTTCTCCAATAATATTTTCCCCTTTTTAATTAATATTACTAAAATTGGGCAAAATTCCTTAGCGACTCCCATGCTCACAAAATTGGTGATGTTACATATTTTTTGAGAGAAGAAAATCAAGATGAAAACAATCCAAATTAGCTACAACATTCACCTTCAAGCAGCCCTAGTTGAATTCGACCCTTGCCCTAGCCCTAGCAACTTGACTTAAAGGGCCTAGAAAATTAGAAAATGAAGGAAAAGATAAGATTTTCAAAAAGTTTTGACCACCACAAAATCCTAGTGCCTTTCTGTACTTGGGTGATAGAGTCTTAGGGGATAAATTTAAGATATATCAAATTCTTGCATGGAGTAAAGGGAAAACCCTAGTTTTCACTTTCAAACCATAACTATGTTTTTATGAGTGGAGAAATTAACTAGAAGAAATCTCTCTAAGAGGTCTTCTAGGGAATTAAAGGAAAACAGATTAAACATGCAATAATTCACCAAGATTTTTCAATAAAAGCATGCATTAGACAAGATACAATAGAAAAACCCAAGAAATATTTCATGACATGAAAAAACATAAAAGATATGCAATAATACTCACAAATTTTCCAAGAAATTTCCTTCTTTCAAAGCCAAAAGATATCTACTATACACAAACTAGTTTACAATAAAAATAGCTCCACAAAATATCACATCTCCACAAGTAGCAAGTAACAAAGGCTAAGTCAAGCTTTCTCTAAGAAGGTTGAAATCCACACAAGTGATGACAAACAAATGAAAGGAGTGATCCTCCTTTTATAGGATGTCTATCACTTCCATTAATCCAACTAAAAGCCCCTAAACAAATTTGATTTTGAGTAAACATAAAGTAAATGGGTTACAAGCCAACCCAATAGTTCAACAAAATAAGCTATGCCAAAATTTTCCCACACACGTGAGCCATAAGGCCTCTCCAAGCGTGAAGTCATGCCCTTTTAGAGATAAAAATGCTAAAAAATTGCGAAGAAAAGGCCAGATGTGCCTCTAAGCATCATTCATGGCCATCACAATCCCAGTCACATGGACTTCATTAAGCCTTCTCAATGGACCAACGACTCATTATATTGATTATTCTGCGCTTTTGAGAGGCTTATTTTATGTTAATAAGCTATCTTGGTGGGCTTGTCACCAAGGGATATTATTATTGCACAATATTTTATTATTTGGGGCTTAATTAGGCCTAATTAGGAAAATCAAACTCATTAGAGATGATATAAATAGATGAAGGGTGATTCATTTCTCTCATCATCACTTGGATTTGGATTTAGTAGCTACTTGGAGAATTTCGCATTCCCTTTTGGAGGACGAATTTGGTTTCATCGATGAATTTTGATGTTTGGATACTATTCTCATAGTCTTAGAGATTCATTCTTGTCATGATTTAATGATTGGATATACTCATTATACATGTAATTCATTTTTTTTCATGTTTATTCCTGTATTTATCATATCACATGAATTTTGTTAGGATTTTCGCTATCTTGGTCTGAAATTTACTGCTACTCTATTCGAAATGGTGGAAATTTTGATCTATTGAAGTGTTGCATACATTGCATGTGTCATGTATGAATAGGTGAATGTTCATAGATGATATTTTATTGAATATACCTTGATAAGTCATCAATTTTTGCACATCGAAGTATCAAATCTTCTCGCAACTATTGTCATGCCCTGTTATAGATCTGACCTGCAAATATATGAAAATACCAATATACCCAAGAAATAACAAGATTTGAATATAGAAATGCTTCACTTTATTAATCAAAACCCTTAAGGTAGGACAACACTATACGTTCACTCCTTAAGGAAGGAGAACACTCCACAAGCCCTATGTTTGTTCATACAATATTCCTTGACATCTCAATGGGGAGTCTCTAGCCTCTATATAGGCCTCATACATACAATAACATGGGCCATTATTATGGTTCCTTCAATACCATCTATCTAATACAATGGGCTTATTACATTATTGCTAACTACTTGTGGTCCCTTACATGATACGGGTTAACCACTTTATTTATTACTATGGCTCATTCCCTTGGGTACCTCCCTCTGTACTCCATACTATTCCCCCTAGGTATACTACATTCGACCCCTCTTAAACATGTTTCGTCCCCGAAACATAAGAAGAACACAAATAATAAGATCTACTCAAAAGAGTAGTCCACTGGTACCTTGCACGCGCATTTAGCCATCCCAGAGAAAGGTGAACCCTCGATCTCACTGGTGCCTCGCTCACTTGAGATGGAAGTTGACCCTGGCAGCTCTTCTGTGTTGATGTGTAGTAAGTGGACCATCACCCCTTTCTATCTATCATGCGGAGGTTGTTGTCCTTGTGGCTAATTCGTTGCCATCTTGTAGGTTGTTTTCTTGCGGGTTGATGTGGGTGCTGATATGTTGAAGATTTAACCAACGATGTATCTTTCGTTAACTCACCACTAAAAGGAGCTTGATTGGTATCTGGTACATGTTGTGGCATCTGCTATTGTTACTTATCTTCCAATATTATTTCAACCACGGATTCCTCATCTGATGTATCTGTACCTGTAACATTTTTTGTTTAACCCTCCTTGGACTCTATCTGTTTTTCTCGTACCTGGTTTGATGTTTGTGTTTGGTTGTCGACCATCAAGGGCTCATCATCTGATGTGTCAATCCATGGAACATCTTTTGCTTCAGCCTCTGTGGACTCTACCTGTTTATTGATGGAAATATCCTGTAATGTAATTTTTTTCTTTTTATACCAGAGCTCAAGAATTTCTTCTGCACATTAATATTGATAGTACCCACAGATTCCATGATATCCAAGGGTATCCCAAAACAACATCCACATTAGCCATATTTGAAGCATAAAAATTAGAATGCAATACATACTTGTCCATAGAAATCTTCAAATCTTTATAGAATTGAACATCCTCATTATCAATTTGTGTGTGCTCCATTTGTTTCGCTGATACTTGCAATCTATTTTCCAATTTAACATTTATAAAAATTTTCTTGCAACTAGGATTTATAGACACAATGATCCTCTCCTTCTGAATATATCCAAGAACCTGTAACAAGGAGATACCAATAGAAAATAACCCCACACATTTCTCATTATCTTGTTTTCCAGCATGAGACCATTTGTCTAAAAGGAGTTTTTCAAATTCTTCATCTGAAAGTTTGTACAACTTCTCTCTGTCAAGTGAGCTCCACCATATAGCAACATCATCTTTCAACCAAGCCATACGAAACTTTTCCACCGTTTTTCCCATAATGACTTTTGCTTTTCTGTGAATTCTTCAATAGTAAGACCATTATCTTTTTCTGTAAAATCTAGAACCGCCATGAAGAGGGTTTTGAAAAAAATCACGGCGAAAATTTGAAATGGCCACAATTTATTAAATATTTCTCAGAATCCCTATTATGACATGTTTTCGGAAATGGAACAACCATTATGCACCTTCCCATGTGATAGAAATCCCGATCTAGGCAATGGAATTTCCTATTCGCGCTGCAATTGTCCCGCCATCACAAACATTTATGAAAAAATGGCTTTAAATCAAATGATATCTCCCTCATCCGAACTCTGATTCAACCGATATTTTTTTGAAATTGGGTATTCTTTTGCAAAGAACCTAGATCTGTAATTAGATTCTGCAAATTTTGCACCAGAACGTACAGATCTGATCTGCAAACTCGCCTCCCTGAAAAATTTCTACAACACAGATGATTTTTAAATCAACGATATCTCCCTCATCCGGACTCCGATTTGACTGATTTTTTTTTTAAATTGGGTGTTTTTGCAAAGAACCCAAATTGGCAATTAGATTCTGTAAATTTTGCACCAGAGCGTACAAATCTGATCTACAAAGTCATCTCTTCAAAGAGTCCCTGCAAAAATAAAAATAAAAAATTTTGCTTTGCCCAAAAAGTGCTCTAATACCACTTGTTAAAGATCTGACCTGCAAATATATGAAAATACCAATATACCCTAGAAATAACAAGATCTGAATATAGAAATGCTTCACTTTATTAATCAAAACCGTTAAGGTAGGGCAACACCATATATTCACTCCTTAAAGAAGGAGAACACTCCAAAAGCCCTATGCTTGTTCATACAATATTCCTTGACATCTCAATGGGGAGTCTCTAGCCTCTATATAGGCCTCATACATACAATACCATGGGTCATTACCATGGTTCCTACAATACCATCTATCTAATACAATAGGCTTATTACATTATTGCTAACTACTTGTGGTCCCTTACATGAAACAGGTTAACCACTTTATTTATTACTATGGTCCATCCCATTATTACATTATTCTCTTGGGTACCTCCCTCTGTACCCCATACTATCCCCCTAGGTATACTACATTCCCTAATTGCCATGCGAAGTTGTCTAAAGGTCTCCTT